>JAMKCH010006035.1:0-108486 GCA_023653785.1 Ophioderma brevispina
ATTTGCGTCGTTCAACGTAATATGGGAGTGTAACATGGCGTGCTTACCTAAATGTCCGGTTTCAAATTTCTTGATTGACATTTATTAAGTCACGGTTATAAAAAAATATTAACCCATTTATCCAGCGAGATAATCTTTAAATCATTCAGCTGTCGATATTCAGTAGAATGGAACCGTTATCATGTAAGTGCATGGTTAGGTCCGGAGGTTGTGGGCACAGGGTGGAAATGGCATGGAGTAGTACAGTTTCTTCTATCCATCATGTTGTTTATGACGACCTAGGCCAATTACTTTCTGGAGGGTGTGCAAATTTTCGTGCAGTGCATTTTTATAGAAAAGAAATCCCATATGGCCGCTTTCTATTCATCAATCAGTCAAATGGCCATCATTTTATGCTCTGATCCATGTTTAAAGCACAGGAATCATTTGAAAGGGTTATTGACCGTTCTCAAATCCAAGTATAGCCAACCTCAAAACCCAATATGCCCTGAAAATAATCCAATTGACCATACTATATCAAATAGGACTCGTAGCTGACATTCAAAGTTAAAAAGCTTACCAATCAAGATGGCAGTCATATTGATGCCTTTAATATCTTTAAACCTACAAATTTGTCTATATTCATAATATATGGCGTCATTGTGAAATTGGAGCATGTTGTCGAAACAAAATTTCAGATACGGTCATTAATGCTCAAAAGACATTACATTATACTTTAATTGGGGTTTGAAACGTAAATACAATACCTGCGTGATCGTCAGTTATAGGTTTTAAGAAGGTTAAAAGAAGCCCCATTGGCCCCTATCTTAACATTTGCATGTTAAAAGAAACAAAAAATCCAGATAAGAATGTCAAATGGTCAAAGGCTTATCCCCACATTAATTGCACAACTTTATTATAATGTAACTACATATAATTAACATATAAATGTAGGTTTACTATTTTAAAGGCGGTTGATCGGCTGCAAGCTGAATTTGAAAAAAATATCCCTTACAGAGAAATACCAATATAAGAGTTTCTAGTGATCAAATTAACCTGATCTCAAGGAAGTGACGCATAAACATGCATATAGACACTGGAATCAAGCCTCTTAAACTGCAAATGTGTAGAATATTTGACGTGTCCGGATGCGTTTGCGTAGCAACTGCATTCTAGACGTGGTAAAGTCACATTGCAAAGTGTGATAAATTGAACCAATTCTGAACACCTGAAGAACATGTTTATGTGTTCAGTATGTTTCAGTAGCAATGAAAAGGGGAATGAAGGAGTTAAGATCATTTGTAATGATTCCGAATGCGCATATTTGACTTCTGAGCAGCATTTGGAGTTGTGCAATGTTACCACTTCTTCGTGCTGTAAAACACCGGATCACCGGAGAATATTGTCTGTATCATGAAACACTTAGGATTTTTAGTGATTTTGGAATGGTAGCAGCCATATTAGATTTTCAAAAATGCCACTGCAACAAATTTGGCACACCCTCCAAATATTATTTGCTTAGGTCCTAATAAACTAAAATCTGTCAATAGAAAAAGTCTGTACTCCATTTCCATCATCAGGCTGTGTGGCTATAAAACTTCCACCTGACTATGGATCCACAATTAGTTTTGCAGCACTCCGTCTTCTATATCTGTCTTAATGCCGCGATTTCTGTAACAGTTCTAACCAGAGGACCATCACATGGTTTTCGTTTGACGAAGTTCAGGCGGACAGACTCAAAACATTTTGAAATACATATGATCTTCGTATTTAATTAAATACTTAAAAATCAAGATTATCATGGAAACTGTGAATTCCAAAACGTCTGAGTGAATTATTTATATTTCGTTTTGATATATTGTAAATTGATGGCAGTATAACTGTACAGTGAGTAAACATTACCCTCTGACAGGGATTCGGAAAAGGAGGAGAAGTCCTAACTTTATACTGTTTTTAAATCATGGGTGACCGTAGTCATACACGAGCGGACATTTTTTTCTTTCAAATAATGTGAAAGTTAAATGTAACGGGCTTGAGAAAATGCTCCTGGATGGCGAACGGGCCCATCTCCATGTCCTGTGTTATTCCCTTTCGGATATTACAGCCTAATAATTATACTATATAAATGGTTCCTAATTTGGTCCGCTGCCATTTTCAGGGGGCATCAGTGGCACAGGGAAATATAGCGCTTAATAATTGTGTGCATAGTGACATAGTGTACAAACCTTTAAATTTATATTCCAGCGTGTTCCAAGATTCATAAACGTTCTTAAATGATCGTACCTGCTTTCTAGTTGACGCACTTATAATCAAATTAAACTGACCCGGGGTTTCTATATTTCCACACGCGCAATTTTGTTGTTGTTTGTTGTTGTTTTTTTTTTTTTTTGGGGGGGGGGGGGTATGGACTTCCTAACGTCCTCCCAACAACGTCTACGTTACCAATACGAAAATGTTGACTAGAAGTGTTAGTAAACTCTGCAATAAGCAATGTCAGTAGATATCTCTTGAAGAATTAATATTTTTAAAAGCAATATGCATTAAGTATTCAGGGAACTGAGAAGCATTGCAGTTTCACAAAAACACGGTGCCTAATGTTGATGAAACAAAATTAGATTCGAAAAATGTGTTGCCGTGTTGTTAAATCCCTGTACAAATGATTTTTTCCAAAAAAAAAATCCTTTTGCGCTAACTGTAAGGGTACCGGATGGTTGAAATGTCATTTTAAAGTATTAATGATGATGTGCATTGAAAAAAAAGAAAATCAATTTTAGTTTTTTGGGGGGACATGATTGTGATTGAACATAGCCGTAATATGTGAAATCGTAGAAAATCATGAATGTGCTTATTTAGCCAATTTATTCTAATATATTTTAATAGAAGTATTTATGCAGGATAATGATTCCAATAATTCTTTGGCATTTCTTCATATGATTTTAACCCCAAAGATTGTAATTTATTGGCATAAATGAATGTTAAAACAGGTTAATGATATTTTTGTTCCTCTTCTTTTATAAATACTGCCCTTTAAAAAATGATTCGAAATCGTCGGTCCATTTCAATGTAATTTATTGTCTTCAAAGGGCGATATTTGAAATGAGTTCTGGAACCTCGGAATCGAATGTCTCATTTTAAATCAGTTAAACGCACTATTTTCCGGCTCCAAATGTGGCGAATTATACAAAGGACGCTACGAAAAAGGTTTTGATGATTTAAGGCTTGATTTCCTTAAAATAGCCATTCATATCGATATTGCCCTGGGTATATCGCACTACAATGCAACTGAAAATAAATCACCTATGGCTGAATATAAAACCCAATAGAACGCTGTTTGGAACATTATTTACAATCAACTGATGATTGCCCGCAATGTGTTCACGCTCCGAGTAGCTATCCGGTTCTCTCTTACGTCAATCAAACAAAAAAAAAATGGTAACAGATCTGCAATGGCGACTACGCAAGAGACTAAAAAACTGACGTCGTAGTTGATCAGCGCGAGCAACGTAAGAGGCGACCGTGTCTCTTTAGGTAATTTGTTGAGCAGAGTTTTAGCTAGGTTTCAGATGTTAATATTAAATCCACGTGGCAATTGCATTTTTTTTTTGATTCATCTTGTATACAGGGTGTCCCAGAAGTTAGTACCCATCGATACAAACTGTTTTATTTTGTTTTCGGGAAAATCAATAACACATTAGGTAAGCTGGTTAACATATCCAACTCATTATACTGAAACTTTTCATAAGACTTTGAATCGTGAAAATCGGACTACCCAAAGGAAATACACTCAATTGTGTAGAGGTGCTGATCATCTTTGGGCTAGTGAAAAAAAGGTATGTGTCTTTTACCCTCTTCCTGGCAAGCTTTTTACAACATGCTTTAGTCCCTTCGGGAATTCCTTATTAAACAATCAAAACGTGTGATTGTGGTACCAATAGAGAGACTGTGGTCCTCCTTTTTCCTCGATACCACATGAGTACTAATATGTCGGACGACGTCAAAAATGATTGTCATAAACACCTCGCCTAGACAGTATAAAGCTCAGTGGTGCCAACAAGCATTAGGCAGCCTATTCTCTTTGTACTTTTCTGCAGAGTAAAGCAACTAAAAACCCTCTGTATGTATTTAAAAGCTGTCTTTTGCCATGATTTAGAGCCAAACCAGCGTAAAATCTGATAGTCCTAGATTTGTGCAAAATTGAATTTGGCCTTCTTGTGCACTGTGTTTTCTGAAAATTGACCATTATTTGCTGCCTAATGGTCTTTATTGCGTCACTGTGCGTCATAAAGGGCATTGCTGGTAACTTATCTTTGTATTCAAGGGAAAGAAATGACCAGAGCTATCTATTGGTACCCAAAGTCAAAGTATCAAGTGCGTAATAAGGCTTCCAAAAGAGGATAATGTGATGCAAAAAAGGTTCGGTAAGTCGAGGGATTAACCACACACATGCCATTTTTTCCCTTTTGCCCAAAGGATGAATCAGCACCTCTAACACAATTGAGTGTTTTTCCTTTGGTGTCCGATGTTCACGATTCAAAATTCTATAAAAGGTTACAGTATAATGAAGGTGGACATTAAACCCGGCTTAAACCTAATGTTTTTGATTTTCATGGAAAAAATAAAACATTTGGGTACGAGGGGTACTATATTCTGGGACACCCGGTACAGGTAAACATTTCACTATATTCCCTAGGGGAAATTTCCCTCTAAAACGATGCAGGAGTCCGCTCCGTGTTTTTGAAATTGACTTTTTAAATACAGTTAAAGATGCGTTCCGATTTTAGGCCAGGTTCAAAATAGAATGAATGTTGCCTTAAACCAACACTAATTGCAACAGAATCAATTCAACAGAATTGCTATTGGAATACCTTTAAAAAATAACATATCAAAGTCTAATAATTCAAAAGGAGTGGAAAACATAATTTTTAAAAAGGGGGTGGTAAGGTTTATCAAAGGGTCAAAATATGGAAAAGTCTTCAAAACGCGTAAAAAAGTATGCCAACGTGTCGTTACTTCCATGGATAATCTTAAAAAAAGTATAGTTGCCATACTCTGCAGGTTGTAGTTCACTAGTTATGAGTCAAAATAGGGTTCAAAGTCACACTGGGGGGTAAATTTTCAGATATATCCGGTCGTTATAAAAAAAGGTCTCCAAATTGTTCGTCTCATGGTACAGGAGCCCGAAAAGGGAACCCAAAATGTGACTGGGGGGCTACAAGGTCTAGGGAGGTCCACTGTCCTAGCTCTGTAATTCTATATAGAAAGTTCAAAAAAAGACATCTTATTTACATTTACTTATCTAGTGAATGGTCCATAGGTTGATTTTTTGGTCGACTTTTAAATCAGTTTTTTGGACCTATTTTCAGAGTATCTTAACACCAAATGTTTCTGTTTGCAATTTGTGTGGGGGTCAAATCATACAATATGGACTATTTATGTGTCTTAGCGAGGCGGCATAGTTAACCTAGCTGTTGAATTTGTGGTAAAAGCATGAAATTTGGCACAGATGTAGAGAAAAGGTATTACGCAAAGAATTAAGATCAGGGACCATCGCAATTTGCACCCCCCGTCGGCCATTTTCCAATGATAGATGGCCGCCCAAAATGACAATTTTAGGCATATTTTTCTAAGATTTCAACACCAGTGTTACTTATGTCTGTACTAGTCATAAAAATATGCGAAAATCCATGTGGTACCAATGTTTGTCCAATCACAGGCCATGGCAATAGTGTCCCTGTCGGCCATTTTCAGATGGCCGCCGGAAATGCATTATTGCTAATATAAGCAACACCCACCACCTTTTACTAATATCTAAACTTGACAATGTATACAAGGCCTCCTAGCGAAAAAGGTTTTGATGATTTTAATTGCTTGAGTAGTTCCTTAAATATCATTCCATATCGATATTGTGCCCTGGGTATATCGCACTACAATGCAACTGTAAAAAAAATCACCTATGGCTTAAATAAACCAAATATAACGCTTTGGCACATAAGGTACCTCAACTTGACTGATTCACTCATGGTGTTTCACAGGCCTCAGAGTATACGTCAATCAAAAACCAACAAAAAATGGTAACATATTGCTTCAATTGGCCCCCCGAACAAAAAAAAGAAAAAAACGACTAAACTGACGTCCCGTCTTATGCTCAGCGCGAGCAACGTAAAGCGACGCGTGCTCTTTAAAGGTAATTGTTGATGCATATTTTATACTATAGTTTTTCAGAATGTTAAATTAATAGCCACGTGGCATGCCTTTTTTTTTGTTCATCTTGTATACATGGTGTCCCCATAATGAAAAAATTAGTACCCATCGATACCCAAAATGTTTTAATTTGTTTTTCATAGCAAATCAATAACATTAGGTACTTGGTTCTTCCACTTCATATACGGTAACCTTTCAAAGAAGTTTGAATCGTGAAAATCGGACTAACCAAAGTGAAAATCACTCAATTGTTGTTTAGAGGTGCTGATTTCATCCTTGTGGGCTAAGTGAAAAAAATGATGTGGACTTTTATACCCTCTTCCTGGCAAGCTGTTTTACAACATGCTTTAGTCCCTTTGGGAATTCTTTATTAAACACTCAAAACTTGTGATTGTGGTACCAGAGGATAGCTGTGGTCCTCCTTTTCCTTCGATACCAAACTGAGTACTAATATGCTCAGGACGACGTCAAAATGATGTCATAAACTCGCTAGAACAGAAAGCTCAGTGGTTGCCACACAAGCATTAGGTCTATTCTCTTTTGGTACTTTTCTGAAGAGTAAAGCACTAAAAACCCCTGTACTGTTTAAAGCTGTCTTTTTTGCCATGATTTAAGCCAAACCACCTTAAAGATCTGGGATGTCCTAATAATTTTGAAGTGCACAATTGAATTTTCGCCTATTGTGCAATTGTGTTTTCTGAAATTGACAATTATTTGCTGCCTATTGGTCTTTATGACGTCACTGGTGAGTCCCATAAAAGGGCATGCTGGTGACTTATCTTTGTATCAAGTGGAAAAGAATGACATAAGCTATCTATTGGTACCAAAATCAAAAGTATCAAGTGCGTAATAAGAGATTTCAAAGAGGATAATTGATGCAAAAAAGGCCTGGTAAGTCGAGGGATAACACACACATGCATTTTTTTTCACTTTGCCCCAAAGGATGATCCACCTCTAACACAAGTTGAGTGTATTTTCACATTGGTTAGTCCGAATTTCACGATTCAAAATTCGTATAAGGTTACAGTATAAATGAATTGGACATTACGCAGCCTTACTAATGTTTTGATTTCTATGGAAAAAACTAAAACTTGGGGTGCGCTGGGTACCTAATCATTTCTGGGACACCCTGTAACATTATAAAAACCATTTCACTATAATCCCTAGGGGAAAAGTTCCCTCTAACGATGCAGGAGTCCGCTCCGTGGTTTTTGTTAAATTGATTTTTTTAAATACATTAAAGATGCTTGTTTCCGATTTTAAGGCCAGTCCAAATAGAAATGATGCTGCCTTAACCCAACACTAATGGCAAACAGAATCAATTCCAACAGAATTGTATTGAGATAGCCTTTAAAATAACATATCAAAAGTCTAATAAAACAAGTAGTGGAACATTATTTTTAAAGGGGGTAGGTTTATACACGGGTCAAAATATGAAAAGTTATCAAACGCGTCGAAAAGTATGCCACGTGTTCCTTACATTTCCAGGATTAAAAAAAGGTATAGTTTGCCATATCTGTCAGTTGGTAGTTCAATAGTTTGAGTCAAAATAGTTCAAGGTCACAATGGGGGTAATTTTCAGATATATCCGTGTCGTTATAAAACTGGTAGCACATTGTTCGTCTAATGGTACACGGACCCGAAATTGGAACGCAATGGAACTGTGGGCTACAGGGTCTTCTTGGAGGTCACTCGTCATAGCTCTGTAATTCTTATATGAAAAGTTCAAACAAAGAATCTATTTACATGTACTTATCTAGTGAATGGTCCACTCTGTTGATTTTGGTAGAACTTTTTAAATATTTTTTTTTGGACTATTCAGAGTAATATAACACCAAACTTGTTTCTGTTGCAATTTGTGTGGGGGTCAAATCATACATATTGGACTATTTATGTTGTATTAGCGAGGCGGCATAGCTAACTATCGTGCATTTTGTGATAACAGCATATGAAATTTGGCCCACATTGTAAGAAGAAGGTATACGAACAGATTAAGATCAGGGGCCATCGCCAATTTGGACCCCCTCGCCATTTCCACCGCAATGTCCGCCCAAAATTAACAATTTTAGGCATGATTTTGGCAATTATTTCAACACCCAGTCGTGTTACTTATGTCTATACTGAGCATAAACTAGCCTACATCCATGTGTACAAAATGTTTGTCCACTCACGAGCCATTGCATATGGGTCCCTGTCGGCCATTTTCTTTTCCAAGATGCCGCCCGAAATGCATATTTTGCTAATATTAAACCCCCACCCACCGTTTTACTACTATCTAAAACTTAACATAAACAACTGCTATATCTGCTATATTGATCGTCTAATAATTTTTAATTAAGGTTTTACAATGTATTTCATTTATATTTACTGGCGTGTTTACTTATTTTGACATAAGACTTTGCCTTTTTTGCAATCATAATTTCACTTTGCAGATGATAATCATAAACATCATACATTGTATCGCACAAAAGCTTATAATGTGATGACCCCTCAACTAAATTACCCCAAACAGAAATATCCCTTAAGGCTATCACTAATTTTCACATTGGTAATGATATAGAACACCGAAGAGGCTACTAAAGGCCTATGAACAAGTAGGCCCCGGCTTCACACCCCCAGTCCCAACCAAATAGTGATTTTCCGAATTAAAAAGTCCCCGGAGTAGACTACCTGAACACATCAGTCGCTCACTCTGTTCGAGGACATCGCGAGTGGAAACCGCCAGCCCGGTCGGGCTCAATATCATTCATGAGGTTGTGATTAGGAGTTTTGTTTGAGCACCATGACAACGGTATTAATGATCTGTTCTAGGAGGCGGAGGCCGCCGTGAAAGGCAGCAAGAACTTGCCACAGTTCTGGTGGAATGAGCCGTGGCACTTCGCCGATTTTCACCGCTTGGCCTGATTGATAACCCCGAGACCCATCGTGGCCAGAGTTTTTTGGAAGGAGCCGTATGGCTGAGGTTCGTGTTAATCACAACACTGCTCTCCCTACCGACAATGGCCGTTGTACGGAGAGGTAAATTTAAGATGCTCTCCTTAAATACCGACACCAACGTCGTGCCTTTCTCACGGAATAACCACCCGAGCCCTTCCGGTAAAGAAAAAGGTGGTGAGCCACTGAGTAAGGTCGTTCATTTTTTTTATTTTTTTTCTGGAGAAAACCCTGGCTAAATGGAGATGGGGCACGTCGAAAACGTCCGAAAACTATAAATTTCCCCAGCGACCAAATCCTTGCAATTGGGAGGCTGCGAACGGCCTGAACGCCATTGCCAAGTAGGAAATTAGTTTTAGATGTAAGGGCAGCCAGACTGGCGGAACCCATCGCCTCGTATGGCACGCCAGTCAAACTCAGTAGGGCGGTTGGCAAATCCCAACAGGCAGCACTGCCCGAGTGTCGGCCTGGTGTTAAACATGCAAGTAGAAGGTGGTTCAAGGATTTATCACCTTTCAGAACAGCCCCAGGGGCCGTTCCTCAGTGATAGAATTGAACCGCTGACCTGTAATTCTTGATTTGTTCGTGTCTAGGGGCCAATACTAAGTACGCATTACAGTGCAGCGAACACTAACCAAGCGTGTTCACACCATGTACGCGTTGAAGATGATCTGGATCAAGTTTGGACGTTTGCCCGTGTATAGAGATATTGATCCGATCTGGAATCTGCGCTGGTGCCGTGGAATCCCATTGTCCTCGCATCCATTTTGTTTTTTTTTTGGTTTGATGAAGACATTGAGCGGCTTCGATTTTGATTATCGGGTCGCCAATCGCCCGTTCGTTTGGGAGCTAGGAAGAACTCGACAAAAGCCCCCTTCGAAAATCGATTTGCCTCCTTGCGGTCGAAAGGGTCCGCTATTGTCTTGAAGCATGACCTGACGCGTGCCCTCTTGACAGAATAAACGGGGAGGGAGGAGGCCCTTGAATTTCCAGACGTAACCTTCGCGGATACCACACTCCTCAATCATTAGGATTTTTGCGATAGCGCGCATGTCCGGATGTATGTGTATGTATGTTCCAGTTTGGTGAGGTTTTTTCGTTTTTCAATTCTTGTTCGAAAAGGGTTAAGCAGAATTCCGATTTAAACCATACTTTGGGTTGAGGTGAATATGTGGGTTTCATTTATATGTTCATGATTTCAAAGGTCATGGACGCACGGTCAAAGTCACCGGAGGCATGTTCCAGTCTGTCCTTGCGTGGGGATGACTCATGTTTACTTCATGTTTTTTTTGGTTTTTTTTTACAAGTTGTGAACTTTTTTGTAAACAGAGATGTCAAAACTCCTCATGGAGTTGGGTCCCAGGGCAAGCCGGTGCCCGGCCTCCACCCCTCTTGGTCGAGTTGAATTTACTCAAGATATCTAATACCAAATAACTTACAACCACAAATATTAATTAATCTTCAAGCTTTGAATGAGATCAAACTGACTTCAATATATCGTACTTTTCAAAGATTGATAAGAAACATAAATCTTGTAATTGAATTTGTGACCCTCTACCCTTTTAGAATGTTTATGTTCAAAGTAATGAACCATCATTATAGGGTTTGCCAATTTAAAAATGGCTTGTTACAGGCTAAACATGCAGTGTTGTTTTATTTCTTGTAATACAGTCAGGACGGTACTTAGGCAATACATAAAAATATATTTGAAAGGAAGTTTTACAATGATCTGTCTGTAAAATTTTTAATAACCAAATAAAGCTTTATGGCCGCCATTTTTAAAAAGATTAATGTTTGATTGTAAAAGTTATCCGTTATATCCATAAACAACCTTTTGGTCACGTTAGAAATGTCCCTTAATAGTTTCAGGACCATTAAAATAACATTTTAGAGCCATATGTCACCACATTATTTGAAAGCGTATGCCATATGATAACAGTGAAAAGCAACTTTTGGGCGGCCATTTTGAAAGATGGCTGCCAACCCGGTCAGGGGTAAAAATTGAGTGGGCTCATGATCTCAATATTTTAATTATATATTATTCTACTATTAATCCCGTTCTTTTATCACTAAATGCCGATTGTTACGTATATTTTATTTATACCGGCTTCGCTATAGTGTGTTCTCTACTTGACATGATATCCTGGCACTTGCACATGCATCCCATCAATACAGTGGGAAACAAACTTGCGGTTTTGATCGTAGACGGGGCAGTAATGCAATGTTGCAAAAGCCCTATTCAATACTGTGTCAATATTTTTTAACCACTACACGGCGTTTTGGTATGTATATCTTGGGAATGAAATGGATTTTGAGGGCTCAAATTTCAGGACGGTCAATGAGAAAAATACGGCCTTTCATCTGATATCAAAATCTATACGACTCCTACTTCATGGTAATCAGGGGGTCCCTAAGACATCGTAACGCGTACCTTTAAAGGACGTTAGGGATTTAAAACAAAAATCCTCGTGGTTAACACCCTAAAGGATGGGAGGCAACTGGAAGAACGTGGTTATCCCGCTACTAATTACCTAACAACAAGGTATGACCAGTTACCAGCAATTTTTGTCAACATGTTAGTGCCTGGTATCTTGAAATAGGTCGGCATGACTGTTACACACTGTGGGCAATTGTATATGTTAGAGTTTTAATACTATGGCCATAACGATTGGCAAGATCGGATTCGCAAGGCAACAAAAGAATAACGTAATGTTATTAAACTGTCATAGACCAGTTAACAGCAATGTTTGTAAACATGTTATGGCCTGGTATCTTGACATAGGTCGGCCTGATGTTACACACTGGGCAAATTGTATCTGTTAGAGTTTTTTTAATACTATGGGCCATAACTATTGGCAGTCCTGGGGGATTGGCAGTCACAAAGAAATGACGTCGGTGTTAACTGTGCTTACGTTCGTCGTCGACCACCTTTTTTTTGATACGTACTGGAGATTTCAAGTGCATCTTTCAATGTTGGCAAATAAACCTCTTGAGAATGTCGGTATTTTTTAAAGTTATTTATTTTTGGCTTAATGAAAATCAGCGATGTAATTATAAACAATGAATAATCCTCCCCACTGGCACTCTTGTAACATAAATTTTGATATTGATTTTGTTGAGTTACTTACCCACAATCACGCAGACATCAATTCCTCGAGGGAAAAGAATTGTTGAAAAATAGGTTAATCTCATATCTGTTGAATTCTACGATAGACATTGCTTTGAGTCCACGGCTTCCTGAAATAATATAAATAATACAATAGAACCTCGCGTGTTAAACTTAATACGACAAACAAAACAGCAGAACTGATATTATAATCATAATATTATTTTGATATCACTGTGAATTTTGCACCCGCCTCTTCCATTTACTCTTAGCACATAAATTATAAAGCTTTTTGTTTTAAAGTGTGCGTGTTCTTATCGTCTTTGGTACCCCCTTGATTTACCCGGAAGTATATCGATTTTTGATATCAAGATGACAGGGGCCGTACTTTTTCCCTTGTCGCCTGAAAGTTGAGCCCTCAAATTCCCTTTCATCCAGAATTAAACAAAAAACCGCGTTTTAGTGGTTAACCGCACTCTTTTAAATAGCACGGTAGTGAATAGGGCTTTGCAACATGCATTATTGCCATCTACCACAAAAACCCAGAAAGTTTGTTTTCCCCACGGTACCTTGATTGGGTTAAATGTGCAAGTTCCAGCTCTCATATCACTTAGAGAACACAATCACAAAATCGAACACCCCCCTTTAATGGGTTTAATGGAAACCGCATATACCTGGCACAAAAAATTATCTCGGCATGCTTTTCAATCAATATTGTGCTCAGTTCATACCATTTTGAGAAAGTTGTGTGAAATATACATGTGTGGGTTTTCCTAGGTCTTGCTCTTTCATTTAACACCCTCGCGGTAAAAACAAAATGTGTGCAGAAATGGCTGAGTTAGATTGGGCCAAAAAGACCAACCCCCAAACAAAAAGGTTGCAGTTTTTGGATTTTTCAATGGTCAATATGTGGTACACACGCCAATACTAGGGGTGGGCAAATCACCAAAACATTTTTGAAACAGTGGTTTCTATGGCCAAATTTTGCCTGAGAAATCCAATAAATGACCGTTATTTTTACATACGATGACGTCTGACGTCGCTAAATTACGACAATTCAAATGGCCGCCAAAATGAACGTATTTTTTATCGACTCATCACAAATTTTTTTTTTTGGGGAGATACCACTTTTAATATGTCCTATATATTGGTTTTTGGGTCCAGAAACGTCAAATCTGACCTTTTTTCAAATGTTTACCCCTACCTAAAATTAGTTATGTGTGCCGTTTGCTCCTTTTTCACTCTCTTGTTCCCTGGTCCTTATCCCCCTGTGGCTGTTGCTCAAATTGACTGATTTGTTTGTCCCTTTTCAAAAAAAACATTTTACCTGTCTTACTGGTTGAAAATAGTGCACATGTCCATATTGTGTGTTCCAGCTTGGTTAGGGTTTGGTTAAAAAAGTTTAACCACCAGACTTTGGGGTTAAATCCAGTAGGAGTTTTCCTTCCAATATGTTGATGATGTCAAAGGGTCATAGACCAAGGTCACCTGGCTAGTGGTGGGGTCAACATCACAATGGGTTGCAGAAACTCACTCGCTCAAAATGCATCTCAACGAATCGCCGGAAATCCACAGTGTTCCTCCGTATCCATCACATCACACCACGCATCGCTCCCTCATCATTGCTCTCTTCTCTGCCTGTTCCATCACTTCAAATCCCCATCTCATTTTCGTTCCAACCAATGTCTCGGCTCCCATACACTCACTGATAGCACACTGCTTCACTCATAAAAATAAATGCAAACCGAAGAATTAACTAGATTGAGTTGAGTTGGAATGACTCAATTTAGTCGAGTCAAGATATCAACTAGTTACCCCAACTCAACTCAGCCAAGTAAAAAGTACTTTCTCGTTCATTACTCAAATCATTAAGCGATGCGCAACTCAACTCATCAATCTAATGCCACAGCCCCGTTTTGCAGTTTTTTAATGAGTTTATACCATACCTTTCATCTTCAAATGATATCTTTCCTTGCATCAACTCCCCACATTCCCTAAACTTCACCCACCATACCTCAATCTAGGCCCTAGCTGTCACAGTCCACCTCGCATCCACCACCCCGCATGACCCCGTCCCCTAGGTACGTGACGCCTTCAACATCACCGATTCACCCTCATCTTCCATCAAACAACCGTTCCCCATTTCCACCGTCCCTCCAGCACCCTTCTCGCATCTTCCACAACACATAAAAATCTCTTGCCAAAACACACTCTCTCTCTCTCTCTTTGTACATCTGCCATGGATCCATTTCCCACATTTCCTCACCCGTCACTGATTACCTTACTCACTACCAACCTCCTACCTCTCCACCCCCGCTCACCAGCACTTTTTGTCAAGGTTTACCTTCAAACCCTTACTCTCACAAGCCGTTCGTTATTTCTTCCCCCCCACTTCCTCCAAAACTTTAAACTTCTTCAAAACTTTCCCTCAGGGCCCTACATTGACTCACTTTAAAAACAAGTCCATCAGCATCCAACATCTCACTCATCACAAACCTTCTTTTTGCACTCTCCGTAACCACTTCAACCACAATTGCAAACATCAATGGCGAAAATACGAAGCTTGATGCACACCCACCTCCAACTCAAAATCTTCAAAGAAGAGACCCACTCTTAACTCTGTGTTTTTGCCCCTTCATACAAACTCATCACTGATCGGCTCTAAAACCCTGGCTTCTGGTATACCTCTCTTCCTTATCTCCCACTCCATCACTTTCCTCGGTACTCTATGTCAATAAATCCTTTCTTCAAGTCTACAAATCACATATACAGCTTCTTAAGTTCGCTGCGAATATTCCCCGAGCATCCTCCTCAAAATGTACACTGCATCTATCGTTTCCCTTCCCTGGCCTAATTAAATTGCATCTCACCCTTCCACTATCTCCAAAGCCTATTCTCTAGAACCCTCTTCATTGCAAGCTCGCACGCCTATTATGCCGCCACAACTCATTTCATCCCCTTTCCCTTTGGAAATCTACCACACTCACTCTGCCCACTCCTTCCTCGGTAACCCCCTCTCCTCCATCTAACACCCTCTTACACAACTCCATCATCACAACAATCCCTATCTCTCCAGTCGCAATAATCATCTCAACACTCAACCTCTGGGAGTCAAATTTGAACAATGACTAGACTCATTGTGAAAGCAATCTATGCATGACTAACAGGATTGATGTCCATTGCCTTCCAGGCCAACGGGTATGCTCAAATTGTATTGAATTATTCATATTTTTATTATTCTGATTTCGAGGTTTTTAAAAAACCACATGGTTGAAAGGATAACAATATACTTAAATTTGAGCAAGCTGTACAGTTATTTACAAAAAATTATAAAATTACAACATTCACCAAACTCAATTTTAAGGCAGGTTAAACCTTTTTAAAAAGTTCAGAATTGAGTTTCTTGACCCCAAAAAACCTATATAGACCATATTAAAAGTTGTATCTATCCAAAAGTAGGGATGAATGTCGAAAAATATGTCCCTTGTTGGCGTCCATTTTGAATTTTCGTAATGTAGCGACGTCAGAGACACAACGTCATCGATATCAAAAATAAAGGTCATTTTTTGGCTTCTAAAAAGCCAAATTGCCATAGAAAAACCACTAGTTTTAAAATCATTTTTCCGAAAAAAGTCCAGATTTGCCCAACCCTAAAATAGAATAACTACGTGTGTATTGATTTTACACAAAGATGTTTTTCTCGATTGAAATGAGCGAGAAAGCCTACTTGTCAATATTGATTGGGGTACACGTGTTTGAGGGTTTTGCATTTTTCTGGCGTTCATCTCAGCTTATGCACGTTTTTTGTTTTTTTTTTTACAGCGAGGTGTTAAATGAAAGAGCAAGACCCTGGCAACAAAGTGAAAAAAAAACACTTCCATTTTGAGTAAAGTTTTTTATGGGTCACCCTGAAGATGTGATACTCCCATAGACCAGTCTAATTTTGAGGCATGGAACGTATAATTTAAATAACACCAACACTAGTTTAGCGTAGGAATTTCTTAAGATGTACAATTATTTTGGTGAACTTCTCAAGGGTATTTTGATAATATTCAAGATACTAGGCAAAATAATGTTTTATCTTCTCTTAGAAATCAGTAGGGCTGTTATTTTTAAATCATTTATTATTGATTAGATAATTGTTGTTTTCCAATTTCTTCTTGTTGATTTTGTTTAAAGTTACGCAGTAATAAACCCAAACACATGATTTAGAATGTTAAGATTCGCAAAATATTAAATCCAGAATACAATATAGAAATGAACTAAAAAGCATGACCACCACGACGATGTTCGCTGTATGGGAACCAGTGTTTAACACTGCTGAAAGTATCCTCTTACTTGGTCATACTTTTTGAACAAATTTCTTTAAAAAAAAGAGAACAAAAATGAAATAAAAAAAAATCAAAACACCTTCATCATATATTGCAAAATAGAGAGTCGTTCCACCCTTTGTTAACCGTAAACAAGCCATGTTTGTAATTGTAGTATAATACTTTTTCCCAGGCTTATTTCGCACAGGAAAATGATGATTTTTTCAAAATACGTATTCGCTTTCGTGTCGAAATAGAATTGACGTTCTCATCATCAATCCCCGTTCCCATTTCAGCAATTGGTAATTGGGAATTGGCTGTATGCTATCGTTAAAAACGGCATCGCAATTCTAAAAAATCTGCACTCATTAGTATATTGTTTAATTTCTTATTCGAACGAATCTGTAAGGGTGTTCCTTCTAAATCGTACATGTGCAAACAGCAAACCGATGTTTCGCTTTCGATGGCCTTCATACAGAGCGCACCTTTAAAAAAATATATTTCATTGTCAGCAATTCTGGGCCACAAATTGCTATAAAAACACATTATACTTGAAGAAATTATTCAATTAAGACCTTAAATACACCGGCATGTTTGTATAATTACAGCGATTGCGACAATGCAGATTGACGAACACCATAGCTTAGTATGCTTATCCACAGATATCAGCCAATATGTTGTTTATACAGTGTACAAGTCTGTCTTCAAAAATCCTAAAGCAATCGATTGTTTTTTGGCAAAAAACAAATGGGTCATCACAACACTCGAGTTAACCTGATATTTTTAGTAGAGGGGGTATGTCTAGCTTCCATGGGAGAGTTTTAAGTGTAATTTGGGCTCTTGTTAAGAGTTTGGCCATTATCGTAGATACTTCAAAAGCCTGCTGATCCAGTCCAGTTTCGGCTATCCCGATAATCGACAAAACAATTGCCATTGAAAATCACCATCACTTCATTCTTTAATGAAAGCACCATCAATACATTTGCTTTATTAAAAGGTATCAACGTTCATAATGTCACAATTTGCCAGTCAAATACATTAGCAGTGTGAATTCAATTCAAACAGTCTTGTTGTCCCAGCTTTACTCCAGTTTCAGCAGAATTAAAGTAAAACCATATCACGATCACAGTTTCGATGGTGAGATTGGAAAAACATCGGGTATACCCATTTTAATAGTTTTTTGGTTCACATTCAATATAATTCCGTCCGGGCCGCATCACCTACTGTCGTAATTTCACATTTTTGAGGCTTTTGCGAAATTCCGCCTACTCTATTTTGTTGCGAAATTCCGCCTACTTATTTAGTTCATCGAGTTCTTGGCCACGCACAAAGTTTCAAAATGTGATGAATCCTAATTAAATTAATTTTATTATGACAGATTTTTTGGCATTTTCCTCACATCTATATCCGTGTTTCACATACTGTCGGTATTTTAAATTTAAATCGCCATTCATGTACACGTAGTTTTGATATAGCTGTTGTATTTTGCCGATCCCAAAATAACGATTTCACATCAGAACCTTTTTTGACGTATTTCCATCGGTATTTCGTAAACAAGCTTTTCACATAGGGATCTATTTTACGTAACGTGAAAAACTACGGTATAATATGCGTCGTTTTTTGCAATTACATTATTTTGTGATTTCACATATCAGACTTATAACTTTATAACCTAATTAACATACTATAATTGCAGTATTAAGTTGGATTTCTGGTTTCTATTGGACTTTAAAAAGTTTTTCTTCATAACAGTAAGTGTATATGTTTCTTTTAATGCTTCGTTCGACTGTCATAGACTGAAATGTCGCGGTAGATTTTGAATTATGATTTTCTCGGAAAACGGGTTTTTTAATAATCACAGGGGGTGTGAGGTGGCACGAATTTGCAGAAATATGATTTCGACTTTTGTTTCACTCACAGGTGAACTATGAAAGCGGATATTTTATATATTGTGAAACATCTTCTGCATTTTGAAAAAAAAGCTTGCATCATAATCATACCAAAGTCATCACACAAATTGGGTAATAAAGCGTTTATCTAAAACAGTAATTGTTCCCGTGGCAAATATAATTTGTGTTGACAACATCAGGGGTTTTGGTTTATCTAATACGATATGTCTTGGATTTGATAACATAGATTCAATGACTTGTTAATGTGACGCGCAACACCAAGCCTTATAAAATGGTAAGCCTTAGGAAAATACGGTAACATTATAGAGCTGGGCGTTTTTGCAAAGGCTCGTTAGACAACAGCCTGCATACACATGCTCCAACTTTTACGTCTGGAATATACTGAAACTTGCCAACTTGTATTGCTAGTAAAATGCTGGTATTCGTTTAGCTTTATTTTTGGTCTCAACTAAAAGAGTGATGATCGCATAGCTATCCATTGGTTCTAAAATCAAGTGGTCTGTGGAATTTCTGTGCACGGTACTTGGTGGGGTTGTTATTTCCCTTCCTAATAGGGTGGTGCCACCACATCCTTACTTTGGTTCACCATGTAAATCCCAACCTATAGGGTTGGTGTGTGTTTGTGTTTTTTGTATGAAACGGGGCGCAAATGTCAATTGAACTATTGCATTAAATCAATCGGCAACAGAATGGGGAGGGGGGGTTTTTTTTTTTTTTTACTATTGTCCGAAAAAATACACTTGGAACTACCCACCCATCTTCGGTACCGATTGATTTATGTTCAATTAGTCAATTACTGACATTTGCGCCCCTTTGCATACAAAAACACCACACACCCACCCTATAGGTAGGAATACATTTGTGATACCAAGTAATGATGTGGGTGGCAACCACCCTATCGAAGGGAAAGAAACAACCCACCAGTACGTCCCCAGAAATAATCACAGACACTTGATTTTAGAACCAATGGATATCTTATGGCGACATCCTCTTTTAGTTGATACCAAATACAGCTAAACGAATACCAGCATGTTTACTAAGCAAACAAGTTGGGCAAGTTTTTCATTATATTCCGACGTAAAAAGTTTGAGCCATGTGGTATTGCAGGCTTGTTTGGTTCTAACGAGCCTTTGCCAAAACGCAGAGCTCTATAATGTTTACATATTTTCCGCAGGCTACCATTTTATAAGCGTGGTGTTTGGCCGCTGCCTACATTAACACGTCCCTTGACTCGTACTGTTCTCAAATCCAGACATGTATTTATTAGATAACAAACCCCCGATGTGAAAACACAATATATATTTGACACGGACCAATCCTGGTTTATTATAAACGCTTTATTACCCAATTTGTGTTGGAGTGCACCTTTTGTTTATGATTATGATGCAAGCTGTTTTTTTTCAAAAATGCAGAAGATGTTTCACAATATATAAATATCGCTTTCATATTTGTTCACATGTGAGTGCAACAAAGTCGTAATCTATTTTCTGCACAATTCGTCGCCCACATCCACCCTGTCGTATTTACAAAACCCGTTTTTTCCGAGAAAATCATAATTCAAAATCTACCGCGACATTTCATGTCTATACATAGAACGAAGCCTAAAAGACCATATACACTTTACTGTTATGAAGAACATTTTAAAGTCCAATAGAAACCATAAATCCACCTAATCCTGCAATTATATTATGATGTTAATTAGGTTATAATTTTATAGTCTGTATGTGAACACAAATACTGTATATTCAAATACTGACCATGTACCGTTGTTTTCCAATGTACGTAAAATAGGTCACTATGTGAACAAGCTTGTTTACGAAATACTGATTGACATACGTCAAAAAGGTCTGTATGTGACACGTTTATTTTGGATCGGCAAAATAAAACGCTATATCAAATACGTGTAAATGAATGGCGATTTTTAAAATACCACAGTGACTGTGAAACACGGATATGATGATTTTTGAGGAATGACAAAAATCTTATATACTGAATTAATTAGCATCGCTTCAGCATTTTTAACTTTTGGATGGCAAGAAACTCGATGAACTAAATTAGGCGGAATTTCGCAAAACTAAGTAGGCGGAATTTCGCAAACCTCAAAAATGTGAAATACGCAGTTAGGTGATGGCGGCCGACGAATTATATTGAATTTGAACAAAAAATTAAATGGGTACTACCCGATCGTTTTTTTCCACTCTCACCATCGAAACTTTGATCGTGATATGGTTTTACTTTAATTCTGCTGAAACCTGGATTAAGCTGAGACACAAGACTGTTTGGAATGAATTCACAATGCTACATGTAATTTTGACTGGCAATGTGACATTATAAACGTTATACTTTTTAATAAAGAATGAAGTAATTGATGTGATTTTCCAATAAAGAATAATTGATGGTGATTTTTCATGGCAATTGTTCGATATCGGGATAGCCGAAACTGGGACTGGATCAGCAGGCTTTTGAAGTATCTACGATACTTGGGCCATAACTCTTGAACCCAGAGCCCAATTACACTACCTCTCCTGGACGCTAGACATACCCCCTAAAAATATCAGTTAACGTCGATTGTGAATGACCTCATTTTTTTTTTGCCAAAAAACAATCGATGATTAGAGATTTTTGACGACAACTGTACCGTAAGAACCACTATTGGCTGATATCTGTGGATAAGCGACTAATGCTATGGTGTTCGTCCATCTGGCATGTCCGCATCGCTGTAATTATACAATAGTGTTATTTAGTGTTTAATGAATTTAATTTCTCAAGTATAATGTGTTTTTATAGAATTTGTTGGCAGAATTGCGGCCAATGAAATATATTTTTTGAAGTGTGGTCGCTCTTTATGAAGGCATCGAAGCGAAAATCGGTTGCACATGTAGCGATTTAGATAACATAAATTCGTTCGAATAAGAATTACCAATATACTACATTGGAGTGGCATATTTTCGAAATGGTTGCCGTTTTTAAAGTCCCATCCCCCCCCCCCCCCCCCCACCCCCCCCACGCCACTTACCAATTACCAATTGCTAAATGAAACGGGATTGATAACGTCAATTCTATTTCGCACGAAAGCGAATACGTATTTTGGGCAATCATCATTTTCCCTGTGCGAAATAGCTCGGGAAACGTATACTACAATTAACAACCTGGTCTGGTTTACGTTAACAAAGGTGGTACGACTCTATAGTTTGCATATATATTGGACGGTGTTTTGATTTTTTCTTTCATTTTTGTGTTCTCCTATTTTTTTAAAGAATTTGTTCATTTTTTTTTTTTAAATTTAAATAGATCCTTTCATGCAGTGTAAACACCTGTTCCCATTACCAGAGAACACGTGTGGCTGCTTTTTTTTTTTTATCATTTCTATTCTTGTATTCTGGATTCAATCTTTTCGAATTTCACATTTCTAAATATGGCACACATTTCAACATGTTAAAAATTAAACAAAATCAAAAGAAAGACTTGAAACACAATTATCTAATCAATAATAACTGATTTAAAAAATAACATCCCTATTGATTTCTACGGCGTAAGAGAAACATTATTTTGCCTAGTATCTTGAATATTATTAAATACCTTGAGAAGTTTCACAAATCTGTACATCTTAAGAATTCCCTACGCTATAACTAGTGTTGTTGTTTATTTTAAAATTATACGTTCCATGCCAAAATTAGACCTTTTCCTATTGAGTATCACATCTTCAGGGGTGACCCCATAAAACTTTTACCAAACTGGAAGTGTTTTTTTTTCACATTTTGTTGCCAAGGTCTTGCTCTTTCATTTAACACCTCGCTTGGAAAAAAAAAAACAAAAACGTGCATAAATGGCTGAGATAGAACGTCCAGAAAATGGCAACACTCAACAACACGTGTACCACAATCATATTGGCAAGTAGGCTTTCTACGCTCATTCAGTCGGAAACCTTTTGTGAAAATCAATACAATCTACTTGAAATGCAAACAGTAATAATAATAAAATTTTTTTTAAAAATGATTAAAACTTAAGTTGGGGTTTCTATGGCCAATTTTTGCTGTAGAATCCAAAAAATGACCTTTATTTTTGCATACATGATGTCTGACGTCGCTAAAATTACGAAAATTCAAATGGCCGCCAAAATGACATCTTTTTTCGACTCATCACCACGGTTTTTGGATAGATACACTTTTTAATATGTCTCTATATAGGTTTTTGGGGTCAAGAAACTCAAATCTGACCTTTTTAAAAATGTTGTAACCCTGCCTAAAATGAGTTATGTGTGAATGTTGATAATTTTCATATTTTTTTGTAAATCAACTGTCACATGCTTTGCTCAATTTAAGTATATGTTACCTTCCAACCATTTGGGTTTTTTTAAAACTATAATCGATAATAATAAAAGATGAATAATCATATACAATTTGAGGCTACCGTTGCCCTGGAATCCTAAATGGACATCAATCCATGTTAGTCCATGCATAGATTGCTTCAACAATGAGTCTAGTCATGTTCAAATTGGACTCCTCAAAGGTGAGTGTTGAGATGACTATTGCGAGTGGAGCTATGTGATTGGTGTGATGATGGAATTTTGTCAGAGGGGTTAGATGGAGGAGGGGGTACCGAGGAGTGGGCAGTGAGTGTGGTATTTCCAAAGGGAAAGGGGATTCAATGAGTTGTGGTGCGCATATCGGCGTTCGAGCTTGCATGAGAGGGTTCTAGAGAATAGATTCGGAAATAGTGAATGGATGAGATGCAATTTCCTTATGCCAGGGAGGGAACCTAGATGCAGTGTTTATTTTGAGGAGGATGCTTCGGTGATATCGCGCTTAACTTAATATCGATATGTGTTTTTGTATACTTGAAGAGGCATTTGATAGAGTACCGAGGAAAGTGAGGAGTGGGCAGTTGAGGAAGAGAGGTATACAGAAGCAATGGTTCGAGCAGTGATTATTTGTATGAAGGGGCAAAACAAGAGTTAGAGGGGTCTGTTCTTTGACAATTTTGAGGTGGAGGTGGGTGTGCATCCAGGTTCTGTACTTCCGCCATTGATTTTTGCAATTGTGATTGATGTAGTCACGGACAGTGCAAAAGAAGGTTTGATGAGTGAGATGTTGTGAGTCAATGTAGGACTGAGGGAGAAGTTTTGGAAGTGGAAGAAGGCTTTTGAGAGTAAGGGTCTGAAGGTATAAACCTTGACAAAAGTGCTGGTGATCGGGGTGGAGAGGGAGGTGGTAGTGAGTAAGGTAATCCATGGATTACCTTACCTTACCTTCCCATGGACCCATGGGAGATGTACAAAGAGAGAGTGTGTTTGGCTAGAGATTTTATGTGTGGAAGATGCGAGAAGGGTTTTTTTTTTTTTTTTTTTTTTTTTTTTTTTTTTTTTTTTTTTTTTTTTTTTTTTTTTTTTTTTTGGAGTTGCTGCAAGGGAAAAGATATTATTTGAAGATGAAAGGTATGGTGTATAACACTCATAGAAAAATGCAACGGGCTGTTGCATTAGATTGATTGAGTTGAGTTGAGATGGCTTAATTGAGTTGGGTTAATGAAAGAGAAAGTAATGTTTACTTGGCTGAGTTGAGTGGGGGTTACTAGTTGATATCTTGACCCGACTCAGTTGAGTCATCCCCAACTCAATCTAGTGAATACTTCGTGCATTAGTTTTTGTATGGTGAGAGTTGTGCATATCAGTGGATGCTGTATGGGAGTCGTAGACATGGTTCTGACCGCAAATGAGTGGGGGGATTCGAGGACCGAGAGAACAATGATGAATAGCGATGCGTGGTGTGATGTTGATGGATATGATGAACACTGTGTGGATCTTCCGCGATTCGTTGAGATGCATTGACGCTAGTGAGTTTGAACCATGTTGACCCACCATCGGCCAGATTACCTTTGTCTATGACCTTTGACATCATCAACATATGAAGGAATCTCCTACTGGCTTAACCCCAAGTCTGGTTTTAAACTTTTTGAAACAAGACCTAACCCGAGTGCAACACACACATATGGACATGCGCATCCTTTTCAAGCCAGTAAAATGGTTTGAAAGGACAATAATAGTCATATTTGAGCAAAGCAGGTGATAATTCCTTAAAAATTATGAAAATTATCAAAATTCCACACAATACCATTTTGGGGAGGTGGATAAACATTTTTTAAAAAGGTCGATTTGAGTTTCTGACCCCAACAACCTATTATAACCTATTAAAGTGTATCTACCCAAAAATAGGTGATGAGTCAAAATACGTCATTTGCGGCCATTTTGAATTTTCGTAATTTAGAGCGACGTCAAACAATCATTGTCATGTAAAAATAAAGGTCATTTTTGGGATTCTAACAGCAATTTGGCCTAGAAACCACTATTCAAAATGTTTAGGTGATTTGCCCCCACCCTCGTATCTCTACTATAGATCGAACTTCGCCAGTTGTTTTCTATAGGAGCTGCCATGTTGCACCCGGAGGCGCCATGTGAATGTGTACCCTTCAGGTAATCCCCTTCCCGTCGTGTCTCTCGATTGCTCCGGGGTGTTTTGTATTAAAACTGCTGAGAGATGATTAGATTTCATTGAGATTTGCAAATAAACGGTTGTAAACATGCTAAACGGTGTTTGTAAACCATTAGTAGATGCGTACTGAATTCCCGTGGTTTGACAAAGCGTAATACTTTAATTGTGGGTACCATAGTCTAGGGTACAAGGTATCATTCATGTTCGTTGCTTTGATTTCATTGTCCCGTCGAGTTTTGGCCTTTGTGCTATTTCTATGTAAAATATTTATTTCTGGTGATAAAAGAGAACAATAAGAAGGCCTACGTGTAAACCTTCAGAATGATTTATACTAAGTATTTTAATCTTCATTGAAGACTTTCTAATTATCAACAAGTGTTATTTTGACGCAAATTTCGTGCCCTTTTTGTTCTCGCGTTCCTTTTTGTTCTCGCGTTTAAATCGTGATCGCGTTTGACATTTTTGATATTTTTTGGTGATATTATTTTCTAAAATTATTTTATTTTTTGGAAACAGAAAATAGAGGATCAAGATACCTGATATATCAGGTGAACAACACGTTAACTATTTTTTGTATCATAATTTAGCACCATGATCATTACCGTATTTTTGGAGAAATAATTGGTGACCTTCCGCCTGACTATCCATAGAACCAGAGGCTGAACGGTGTAGAGTCCGGGCTGGCCACCACGCACTGATCTATGAACTCGCTTCTGGTATATACAATGTAATTTATTGATGTCATGGCTGTGGAGGTCTAATTACAAATGATATAAACCTTAGATATGCCTAAAGTAAATATTACTTTAGCGATACTTATGTATTAGCTCGAAGAAAGTAGGTCCGGGTTATACTTAGCGATACTAATTTATATCTCGAAGAAAGCATGTCTGGTTTACAACCTGCGTGGCATGCAATTAAACGGGGATGGGCCCGATTTAAGTATATAAAGATTTAATTTTGATAGAATTGACCCCGTGGGGGGGGGGGTTCTCACCTCATGCCCATACGGGGATGTGCCACAACCTCGGTCCCATTTTTCAACCTTCTGGTATATCATGCTCCCTTTTTTTATGCCATTTTGGTATAGCAATGGATCGGGTTTTTTTTCAAAATTTTCCTCAAAATGGCCCGATTTAGTATTAAAGATTTTAATTTTGATAGAATTGCTCTCAGTAGTTCTCAACACAAATGACCAACGGGGCGTGCCACAGACATCTGTCCATTTTCAGCCTTCTGTATATCAATTTTTTTCATGTCAAGTAATTTTTGGTATAGCCATGGGTTGTTTTCTTTTTCAAAGGTTCCAATTTGTTGGAATTCAGTCAATTTTCTCAGCGAAGCCAACTTTCCTAAAATTGTTGGGAAATTAGTCCAATTTCCTCAATCCGGAGCACAGATTGCTTAAAACGCAACAAATTTTTGAGAAATAAATGGCAAATTGGGTTTAAATTTGCCAACATTTCCATCGCGGTATGATTTGGGGTCCCCTTTGTTGGCAACACAAAATGTATAGCTATGGGGTCCTACTTCCAGACCTTCGGAGGCAACGTCCTAACCCAAACCAACTTCCCCCCATGGAGTTTGCCTTACCCCACCCATCTTGTAAAATTTCTCGCGCCGATATTGATTGTGAGATAAGGTGGAGCCAGAACATTTCCGTAGGTTTAGGGCCCAAATACCGCGACTTTCACAAATAAATAAATAAAAAACAAAACAACTATAATTTCGCGGTTCTCGGCTTAGCGCTCGCTAATTCAAGAATATAAGCTGTTGGGCCGCCCCATTGAAAAACCTTTGACCCTGGCCTGCCGACCTTTGATCTCATCACATATGATGGATCGCATTGTGCACCTATGACAAAAGTTTGGTTCCCAATTGAACTTCAAAGTTTTCAATTTAAATCAATTGACATTTGTAGCTCCATTTTCAACTTGACCTCACATGACCTTTGACTTTCTCAACATGACATTTGGACCTCATCAACATATAGGGATCCCATTGTGCCCCTATGACAGAAGTTTGGTTCCCAATTGAAG
This sequence comes from Ophioderma brevispina, assembly GCA_023653785.1. Taxonomy (NCBI): domain Eukaryota; kingdom Metazoa; phylum Echinodermata; class Ophiuroidea; order Amphilepidida; family Ophiodermatidae; genus Ophioderma; species Ophioderma brevispina. Next base: position 26,968 of record JAMKCH010006035.1, read on the forward strand.
TAAACTTTTCATTGAGTTCAATTTAAAAAAAAAAAATAACAATTTGTGACCCACACCCCCTACATTTCACACAAACACAGACACACACACACACACACACACACACCATACAGCACACGCACAAAACGGATTGCTAAGTGTCCTGCCAGCTATAGCTGGCCGGCCCGTGGCGTATCGGGCCACCCGCTCTGATGGGGACATTTCCCAGTTTTTTGGGAATTTTTTCCCCCAGGGGGTCAAAAGGCCATTTTTCCCCGGCATAGGGCTAAAAAACGAAAACTGCTGATTTAGCATGATTTTTGCAAAATTTGCCCGGCCAAAGTCGTCAGGAGGGGGGAAACCTGCCCCCCTGCCCCTGCCCCCCCCCCCCCCCCGCCTGTTACGCCACTGCTGGCGGGCCACAAAAACCGCGGGCTCTGAACACGCTATATTTGTGCATATGTATCCTGGAATCCACTATGCAAAATCCCAATAACGTGAATCGTAAATCAATGAATGGTATACCCGATCATTACAACCAAAGCTACGAAATCTTTTTAATTAAAGGTAGGTGTTCCGATTTATGTTTATTGTGTTATCTACTTGAAACTGAGAGCCTGGCACTTTGCACATACCCCCATCAATACCGGTGGGAAAAACAGCTTGCCGGTTTTGATTGAGACGGAATCTCATATTGCAAAGCCCCTTCCATCCTGTGCTTAATGGTTAACCACTAAATGGCATTTTTTTGTGTTTATATCTTGGGATGGAAAGGTGGGGGGGGGGGGGGGGGGGGTGGATTTAAGGGCTTCAAATTTCAGGACCGACAATAGAAAACTACGACCCTTTCATCAGATAATAAATCGATCTACGTCCCGGGTCAATCGGCAGGGTGTCCCCACAGATTATCGGAACTGCAACCTTAATTCTTGCACTTCATCAAAATTTGCCATCATTACAATATCTTTCAATTTGTAGTCCTAATGCAAAATCCAAGGTTGTTATCTTTGTTAGGAGTCGATAAGTCCTCAATGTTGCATTCTCCCATTTTATGTCTACAAGTGTGGTATATAGTGTGTAAAGGCATAGGCAAATACAGGATTTTTAACAGAGGATTTTTGCTAATTGTCTACCAAAAATCACCAAATTTTGCAAAAACAGCATTTGGGACCCAAGTGTTCACAGCTGCAAAGCTTTTGTGCTTCCCAAAATATTTACCCCTCCTCCCCACCCCTACCCCAAAATCCCCCCATCCCCGAAAAAGAAGTCTGCGCCGCCACTGCCAGGGGAGCAGATACGGAACATGCAGATTGGCACTATGATTGGAGCCACGTTATGCCTATACTAATGCCAACCATCTGTAGCTCTGCGGTGTCAGGAAGGAGTAAGAATTTGCACAACTAATCCAACATACACTCACAACTATCTCTCGCACGAAGCGGTTTCCCTCATTCTCCAGTATTAGCTACGACGTCACTGAGAAGCCCCTTTCCTCCCTTCCCTCCGACCACAGCTACCCAACGTGGTCTTTGGGAGTTCGTGGAGTTTCCTGGTTTGCACATTTATTTGGGCAGTATGTTCACCTGGTTTTCATCATATCCGCATGTTGAGATAGGGGCCTAAACCTTTGACAAGCTTTGACATAATCATTTTAGGCATCTAGCCAAAGGCAAATAAATGAGGCTTGGAGAAAATATTAATAATGTCTCTTTAAGTTTTGGCGTCATGTGAAGGGTGATCAACCCGTTTAGTGATCGCTCCATTCAACCTCCGCAGCGGTTGCCCGCGCTTCGCGCGGCACCGCTAGTACACTTAAATATAGGAACGTAAGTCCATTTTGATTGGCAGTGCAAAACCGAAATTGGACCTGTACCTAATATATAAACAATACGCTAGGCATCGCCCTCGGGAGACGTTATACTGGTCTAAATGTTTGAACAATCATTTCCGTACCGGTCCATTTCTGTAACTTTTTTTTTAACCGTTACGGAAATGATTTTCTTGAGCCTTTTCACTCACCTGTTCATATTGGCAATAAAATCTGAGTCATATCAATCTGGTTTTTCTTCTCCATTTGAAGATCCTCCCTCAATGGTTCTTCATTTTTTTCAGATACTGGGGATGCGTAGTAGAATTTACTCAGCTTGTACATTTACTGTCGGATTGTCATTTCCATAACAAATACGGAATACTTTTAATTTTTTTCGCTATGGCTACAACATGAACATTAGTGTCGCCAATAAAAATTATTGAAGGCTCTAAAGATCATGCCGAGTGCCTTCCTGTATGTGTCACTATTGGAACACCTTTCAGAAAACATTATGAATTTGAAAACTTTTTCATCATTTTTTTAAAGCCAAAAGTAGACATTCAGATTCAAGCGAGAACCACCCATCTACACCTAGCGCTTTATAAGGTTTTTGTGTAGCGCTTTATAAGTGAAATTGTAATTATTATCATTATTATTATTATTAATTAGGCATAATAACTCTGCAATAATTTGACTGTTACTTGAAATTATATCAATTACACGTATGACCTACTTTGTGACATAATACTAAGGCTCAATTTCGCCAAAAATGACAAGTTACTACTTTGTTGCACTCACATGACGAGTTGTAATATGTTTGGAATTAAATAATTCTACATAGATCCTACCACCCCCATATAATCTATGTAGAATAACATTATACCGACCTGTTATAGAAACACTTGCAAATCCCGTTTTCAATTAAGAGGTTTGGGCTGTTTAACAGCACGTACGTACAGGCTCGAGATGAAATTTCATTTGTTTGCATGCAGGCCATGACACACCAGTGTGTCACTTGGAATATACCTTGGATTGAGCAGCCTTTAGAAGCTTGCAAATGAGGTAAGCGGTAAAGGCAGTGCACTTTTCCTTTTGTTTTATTTAAGGCTGACTCAGAGATTTCGAATATATATTTTTATCTAGTAATTAAAAATAGTCAACTAGAACTAAAGATAACTCACCTAAAGTGCTCAATTCCAAAGTAGCGATGAATGTAGTTTTTCACAACTACACCTTTGTTCCAAAAACGGTTGCCTCTTATGACAATGGATCTCTTTCACTAGTTTATTCTGTATTCTTATTTTTGTCGAAAATTAATGAGCAAGAGGTAAAGGTCACGCCAAGTGTTTATGTTGGAAGTACTACTCCGAACACGAGTATAAATCTATCCTCAAATCATTTTAACTCAAATGCCTACATGGCGCAAATCATGGGGGGAAATGAAAACTCCCACATTTCAAAATGGGGAGGCACGATACCAACCCCAACCTCATTTTAAATGTTTGGTGTCATATGTGCGGTCTCTATCGATCTCTTGCAGTGGCGCATGTTATTACAAAGGAGAGAGAGAGATACGCGACTGACACAAACATAATTAAGATAAAGTGCCTCAACTCGTTGAATAAACGTTTTACTAGAGCGTTTTATTTACTGGGTGCGCGCCGTAATTGTACACGGCCTTGATATCCCCATTTTTATAATTGATCCCCCATCGAAGTTTTTTTTTTGTTCCGCATTTTTCGCCCCCTGAGCCACTACGTTTGTTTGTACAAAACGACTAAAATATACTTCCCACATTTTATTGTGTCAAATATCTACAATTTAGAATGCCCAATGTCAATCGTGTCGAATCAGTGACGTGCATGATTCCTCGTTCACACAGTCCCAAAGAATTCATGTCATAGACAATCACATTAGATATGACATTTACAAACCACCCTCGTCCTTACCAATTAAGGTACATGTGTTTACGGTCTTCCTTTCGGTGTTTCCATCAGTTGCGCATTTGCTCGAAGAAGGTCTTTAAAGCGTTTATGTAATTTTTGGTAATTATGCATCCTTGGGCATATATTATAATAATGTAGAATCCTGAATTCAAAGGTTCAATACATTATAACGCTGTTTGACATCACATGTTAAAGAAAATGTACGAACAGGTATTGTTTAATGGTTTTGCGCGCTTATTTTCAGTATGAGTAGCTCTAAAACCTTTGACATTTTGTCCATTATATCAAAAATTAGAGAGGGCGGTAATTAAGGCGAGAGCTTTGGCGGATTATAATGAAACTGGGTGCCATGAAATGGGGATACAACACGTCCTAAGAGAAATTAGGGAGGTAAATGTGCAAAGTGCAAATCAAATGTCATTTTTATGAAGAGGTTGCAATAGCTTTTCATTAGACCTGGTGAAGAGTGACGCGCATAGCTAATATTTAGTACAAATGTGATCTTATTAGGGCCATGGAGGCTCTGTAAAAAATACCGGTAATGTTATTTCAAGGCAATTTTGCTTAGAAATAATGTTAAAGGAACCTAAAAGCTACCCAGTATACATTTACCAAAACTCAATTTGTACAGTGGTCAACATGAAAGTTACTCTGTTGGTAGTTAAAATGCTTGCAAATTATTGTTCTGAGGAATGAGATCCCAAAAAGTTATAGTTTTGATTATGTTAAATATTTACTTACCGAGATAAAGGTCAAAGAAGGTCCATTGCAATTGGATTATATTTTGCCCATGACCTATTTTGTCACATAGCATGATAACTATGCATGGCAGATGCTAAAACTATTCCTTCTTTGAACACATTAAGCTAGATGAACAATTTGTTTCATTTTTCAATAAACCAAAAATTGTAGCACTACTTCTGAATTTTAACCCCTGTACAAATGGAAATTGCTTTTTGTTTGCACTTTTAAGCCATTTTTACCGAATAACTCTAAAACTAATGGTCCATAGATGGTACAACTATCCAGTTTTGTAATCCTTAGGACTAGCTGACAATAACGGCATACATTCAACACGATTGGAGTAATTTAAAAGTTTGACCCCTGTGTAAACTTAAATTGGCCCCTATTTGAAAAAAGTGACACCACAATTTGACGCCACTAACGATCTGCATTGATAAGAAGGGTCCATACTAACTACACATGTGTCCAAGAATCTTGAGATGTATTGGACTGAAACGATGTGTTTGACCCAAGTCACTTGCTCCCTCTCTAATAGGGTCCGTATGATATCATAAAGAGTTTATCATCCTCATTTTCTCTCTTACTGTCACCCTCTGTTGTCCCCCAAACTTGACCACATGGTTGGAACAAACATCACTCACTAAAACATCTGTGAACGTTAAACAAAATTACTACAAATCTCGTGTCTATCACAACATCAAACGTTTTCACTTACTTCTTTTTTCCATTCTTATTACGTGCCAACATTTCTGTTGTTTCATTACCAGAGTGTTTTTTTTGGTAATTTTTTGTATTGCGCCCGGGTCAAATGTAATCTGTTTACTCGGGATGAGTATTTACGTATGAAAAAACTAGGCCGGGCAAATTTGACTACGAATCTTATTCTCAACGGAAGTCTCGGCGGGACACTAAAGGATGTTTCCTTTAGATTATAGCAAGAGTACTTTATCTGTGCAAAATAAAAATCGTGCTAACCTCGGGGCCAGTTTACATCTTTTAAAATTAGTTAGAATTGACATTTGATCTAGATCCTTCTAGAAAGATTCGATACATTACGACCTCTGTTGCAGCATATGTTTTGAATTGCTCAATCCGCGGAATGACGGCGCATTACCAATACGATATACTATTTCAATAAATAAGATAGCTTTTAAAAATTGATCAAGTAATTGTAGCGCATATCGAATCAGTTAAAATTGATTAAAGTTACAATCCTTTATTACAAGAGGGGAAGGATGTCCATTGATTGAAACTACAAAATACATTATCCAAATCACTTGTAATAAAGTTGTGTATTGTATTTTGTAACAATGCATTATAATTATTATTATTGGTATTCTTCCAAGAGAAATATTTATGTAATTATTTTCATTTTGAGCCTCTTCAATGTACAAGCATTCATGAAATACTTATTAATTTGATATCTAAATATGGCTATATGTATGATGGTATGGGACTCCCCAGTTCAGAGTATCAGAATAATAACGGTATGTTTACATGCATAATTAAATAGATACCTTTCTGGGAAAACCAATGGAAACCTTTTAATAATGTAACAAGATGAAAGCCAAATCAGGTATTTCCAAAATATGTGTGTTTTCCTACTAAAGTGATGTGCTTATTTTTATGTCATTATGATTTTTTTCTGGATAGTGTAGTATAAAAGCTTTAATCATGAGCAAAATTTGACCAGCCGATAGAGTAAACTTGAGTAACACAGTTTTGCTATAGGTTTAGGCTTGCAGGGTTCTGTTTTTGCAGACGAAAACCTGTTTCGGCCTGTTTTTCTTTTGCATGTTTAAACCGACAAAAACTGGCAAAAAGTGGACAAAACTAGTAGAAACGCATACGAAGTCATTTAAGGGTGCAACCGTGAGATTTCACATATCAGGTTGTCCCTATAAAAATCGAAAGCACTGATTTTGCCCTGATGTAAAGCCTTTCCAACCAAAAAAATCAAAAATATCCCACATCTGAAAGTATTAAGCTGAAATTTCTTTGGTACAAAAATTGTGATTTTTTCTAATTTCGTTATATAAGCAATACCAAATTCAGCCATGTTATATTGAATATAAGCAAATCAAAATCACCTTTTCCTCGCTTTAAATTTGAAAAACAAAAATATCTAAATGGGCGAGTGTGGAGCTTTGGATCTGGGTCTTTTATACTTTTAACAAAGCAGGTTTCTGCATCACTGGTCCATCATGCTAGACTTTTGATTCACATGCTGGATCTGATTACAAACATTTTAGTCAGGTGCAATACTTTATCCTTCTAGAAAGTGGAAAATTAAAGACAAAGTGAAAAAAAATCTTCATTGCATTAAGATAAATCCCATTTACTGCTGAATATTTGTTTGTTTTTTTTTTGTTTTTAAAGGGTGCAACGAGAGATTTCGAGGAATCCGTATTTTCAGCCATATGTAGTTATTTCATATAGATTAGACACTCAATAGATCCTTATCTTTTATTAGGCTACAAAAATGTCTTAAAAGTGAAAACAAAAGGTGATATGCTCATATATAAAACAAGGGCCGAATTTCCGCTAGGAAATTAGAAATTTCGCCATTTCTTGACAAAGCTTTAAATCATTGCAAAATCAGAATGTCCACATTTTTAGGAACGTTGGGTGTGCACCTTTAAAAAGAAAGAGTTTTTATTTTTGCCACTTTTGCTCGCAAAGCTGGCAAACAAAAAAAGGTGTTCTTGCCCAGTGGAAAAAAAATGAGGCAAAAAACTGTTGGTTTTTCACGGGGCAACAAATTTACCTCTCACCGTTTATCTTTATGACAGAAGAAAACTCAGTCGAAGAACTACTGATTTGTGTTCCTAATGGTGTCTGTGTGTTCTGTTGTTCTCCGGTTTTTCTGCAATCTAGGCTTGTTTTGTGTGTGTAGTCAGTCCAAGATTCCTCTCTCTCTTTCTGATCTCCAATAATACATATATTAAATGTCCATAAAATTTGCGATATAATTAAATGAGGTCTAAGTGGCCCATAAAAGGAAAGTCTTCATCAGATACATGCATAATCTACATAATTACGTATTAACCGTTGTATATGATGGGTCATAAAAGAAATCCATATTCCAAATAAAAATGGCCACTTAGGTGTCTCGGTACTGTATAAGATAATCCTGTTATGGTTTAGGTTTGGCATATCAGCCGATTAAAAAGGACACTATCCATAACAAGCTATTAATATGAAATGTATATGGCTACAAAAAACCAGGAGTGCAATGGTTTGGGGGTGTATAATCATTATAATAGGGCTGTTTTGAAATATAGAGTGTATTCGTGCGCATGGTACAGAGAGCAATAGCTCGGTAGCCATGAGCGATGTTAAGGGTATTAGGTGTGATAGAGATACTTGTTGCAGGGGAAGTTTCTGGGGTTTTGAGTTATGACAGGTAATTTCTTTTAACAGAAGCATGATTGATGTTGAAATTATATTTTTCTAATTTATTCCTGATTTACTAAGATCTTTTGAAACAAAAGGTAAGAGATGATTTTTTAATGTCACACTGGGACCGAGATGCCTAAGTAAATGCATGTAGCCAGTTTCACAAATACCTCCAATGCCCAACTCGAAGCAGATCGTTGTCCTACTCCTCCTGTACAGAACCACAGTAAGTCTCACATCTGATCGATTACGCTGTGACAACAGAGATACAGAATGCTTGTTGTTTTGCCGTATTGTAGTTAACGGTAACGAGCTGAATAGTGGTTGTTCTCACGTTCAGGTTCCAGGTCACGTGTCAGGGTATCCGCTGGATATCAGTTGCTCTTAGGGAGGCGGACCGATAATATAAAGTCCGGACTATGTTTAAATCCAAGGTTGACATATGACCTCTGCCCAACGTGTATTATTTTTTTCCAAAAGACCGTTATTATGTGTAAACAGTACCAAAATTTACCTTTCCCTAATGATTCAAAAAACCGACTACGATGACGATAATCGGTTGTTCTTTTTTTTCCAATGTAGGGATACGTACGCATTTTACCTGAATGGGTCCCCGAAGCAAAATACTAAACCAATCAATGCGTGACGTCATCAAATCTTATTTTTTCCAAAAATTGGCTGTTATTTCCCATAAAAAATTCTTTTTAAGATCCCCTGTAATTGTTCTTTAATAATTCGATTCAATGTCCCGCATGAATGTGAAAAAAGATGGGTCCTAGTATAACAAACTGAAAACATAGTCAGCCGGTAAAAATACCCTACAGTGCACTGAATGAGAGACGGATCCCCTGTTAGTTTTAGCAGGGCTTACAGCCCACTTGCGCGCGGGGAGGGGGTGGGGTTATGCGTTCAAGTCAAACAGAGTGGTTGTTGTTCTGAGGAGGTTCATGGATCTAACCTGCAACATTGAGGAGGCCTGTTAACGGAGTGGCCGAGCTTCGAAAAGTGCTCTAGTTTTCGCGGTACCGTCGCCCTAGGCCCTCGGTACAACAAAAACCACAACCACTTTATTTGAAAGATAATATATGAGATTAAGAAAAATGATGGTTGTGGTTGAAAATTTGGTGGCAGGGGTGATTTTTAGGCCGAGAAAGAAACCTGCATCGGGCTGCAAAATGCGAAATGATTTTTTTTATATTGATTTAAAGTAAAATATTACAATTTATTTTATGGTACCTTTTTGTTATGAATTGTTTTATACATTGCATTAAGGGATAAGGTAAACTGCTGTGTGACCATGTGATAAAAGGATGTTTCTTTTAGGAAAAGTGAGTTGGGGCTTAAAAATCTAGACCACTTTATTATACTGTATAAAACGCAGAAATCTCTAATACAAATGGGACAGAGATGATAGTATTGCATCACGATTCTAAGAAATTAATAAATCTGGATTTCTTAAGTTTTAGCTCAAAAAAACGTGAGTTTTACCCCAAACGCCCCTGCCACCGAAAGTTTTGACCACAAAATCATTTTTTAAATTATTATTACTAATTCTTCGAATAGGAAGTGGTGTGCGTTTTGTTGTACCGAGGGGAGGGCTTGTCGACGACTTTGCAGTCCAAACCGCCCACGGTATGTTGTTATCATGGGTTAGGTGCCTATTCTGTTATTTACTTCGGGAGAAAAAGTCAGCCTGGTATGGACTTCTAATAAATCAATTTAGAATTTTTAATTAAGTGTACTGTGCTATTCAAATGATCTTAAATATAATATCATAATTATATCCCATTTTTGTATTATACGGTACACCTACAGATACTAAGTATCGTCAAACTATAAGCGTTCCAGGCATTAACTACCTAGGCCTATTAATTACATTTCTGTTAAAACAGCAAAGCAAAAAAGAATAATTTTATATTATAAAACTTTAAAATAACACTTGTATTTGTTATATTTCCTTCCTTTGAATCTAAATTGATAGTCCTTTTAGTCACTTTTTTGTGGAATTTGCGTTGTATTACAAAGCAAACAGACAAATAACGCAGTGACAGCCAAATTGCAAACTCGATTCATGAAAATGATAGGCAAAAACGTTTGCCAACCCTACAAGACAAGCCCAACCTTTGTGAGCACTCGTCAATAACTACACTGCACATAAAAATTATAGCAGTTTTAAAAACAACATAAATTCCACTGTAACGACAAGATCCATTGTAAGTTCAATTATCATAAACAGAAAAAATGTTGTACATGGTCAACAAAAACAAATGTACACAATGAGTTATGATGAATAACAGAAAGCCAAGGATACTGAAGATTCAAGATTAGGAGACAAAATTATACACAGAAAAGAAACTGTAACATATAAGTTCAATAGGCCAAACGTTTTCGAAAAACCAAACTTATCGGAAAAAAAAACGAAAAAAATGGCTTATCCAAATGTGTTTCCCAAAAGCTTTGCCTTGAAAAACGGGTATATTAATCCAAAGACTTGTTTTTCTTTTCTTACGTGTCAAAGGCTGGTATAATGCCGAAATTAAAGGTCCAATAAAACCGGCCACGAAAACCACGTTTTAGAAAACTTGTGTTTCAAATTGATATTTTTTTCATATCGAAATACCAGGTTTATCAAATTTCGGTAAGAGCGTTCAGAAACAGCGTGTGTTTAATCGAAAATCCCACTCGAAAACCGGACCGATAAAAACAAGGTTTTTAAACCACGGAGTTTTGAAGCGATCAACTGATTGTTAATCCCAAAACCTAAGCTTATCAAACATGCTATAAGGCAGGGTTATGACAATCCTATTTTTTTGTTAAATTGAAAAACAGCCTCTTTGACAATAAACTGGTATTCAACAAATCTAGTTTGTTAAGGTAATGGGCTAGGCTTGTGAAAAATGAAAAATTTACCATATTTAAAAAAAAAATAGACCAAAATTCATATTAGTAGTGATACCTGTGACAAAGTAATTTGAATGCAAAAAAAATAGGCCTCAAAGGTCATCTTCATGTGCATAAATAAATTAATGGGCCTGTTGTCATTTCAGGTAATTTTGATTTACGGGGTTTTACAATACTAAACAACTATTTATTTCAAAATAACACTACAAATGCCGTAACAGAATTTTTAAATTTGGGGTTTAAAGTTGATGATTGAAAATTTGAATACATCCTGAAAAGTGGTATTTGGGGAAAGGAAAAATGTTAAACAACGATACATTTATACTTATATTTTAAAAAAAACAACTGGAAGCAAAAATTGAGATAAAGGGTGTGTTATCCCATTTTACTATGACAGAGGGAATATTGTGTCCACTTTGATGATATAGTCTTGTCGTTTCCAAATTGGACACGTTAAACAAAAAAGATAATGCGTCAACAAAAAAAAGGAAACCCGTTAAAAAATATGAAGAACGCTATTTTATTCTGCAAAGTAGGTAGCGTTTAAAGGACCGGCAGAGAAAGCAGAGAGAAGCGCCTCAATAGTGGGAACTGAATTGTCATGTGAGATATTGCGGTACATACGGACTCGGTTTAATCATGCTTTCATCTAAAATCTGGCCATATAACTAATAAAAACCTGAACCAACAACTCGAAATTGACCGGGTGTTTGCGTTCTAAGTAGCAAACCCACAACTATAAATAAGCCTCCTACATGTAAACAGTTCAAAAAAAGTAATTCCCCACCCCACGCACCCACAAATGTGCATTTTTGGGAAAGGTAGGGATCCTTCAACCTGTTACAAAATGTAAATGTACACGGAAATGTGACACATTTAATGGGCACACACGGTTCGCACAGCAGTTACCTTCTCTCTGGAAACGACAGTTCATTTTGACTTTGATGACAAATAAAAATGACACTGTGTTTGCATAGGTTAGACAGTCGAGACAATCAAGTTTGAACGATTTTAAATATTCTTTTTCCCTATTATGAACTTCCGATTCATAATTTGGTACCCTTACCACATGATAGCTTAGAGTTTCTTCTTTCCAAAATATATTAAGTTTTAAAGATTGTAAATATTATTTTTCTCCTATATACTACGAACTTCGATCCCATCAATTTTGTACCACTGATAGCTTAGAGTGTCTTTTTCCATTGGTATCAATCGTGCCAACATTCCCCATTATGACGTCACTATGACTGTCATAAGTTTGAGGAAAGGATTTATAAATATGGCTATGGTGGAAAAATTGAAGATCGAACCATATTCGACTCGAAAAATGTAGCATACAACTCACTGGTATAAACTAGTCATATCCATTAAGAGAGGGACGCAAACCGGGTGGAACATCGGATATTCTAAACTTTTGGTGAACAAAAAAAACACATTTTCTTATTCTACCCCCACCCTTGGTTTTCTTGTGTATATGGAAAATCAGTTTGCTGACATGTGAACTTATAACGTCAGGCCGGACGTAATTCTAGGACATGTTGGTACTCGTTTTGGTAGCAATGAAGAAGATTTGCCTGGCTATCATTGTACCAAAATGAAGGTCGTGATATTCCTGCGTTGTACTAGTGATGTGGGACTTCTCGTTCGGGATTTCTCGATGTTAAAACCTAGCAGGAAAGTGCCCAATTTTAATCGCTCACAAATGTAAATAAATACGGTCATTTCAGGGAGAATATTAATTATTGGGTGATGTTTTTATTGGACATCAAATGTATAACAGTGCAGTGAACTATTTGCACATTTTTGTACAGGTTAAGGAGCCAACTTTTCCAGAAAAAGTGCACCTTTGTCAGGGGTGGCCTTATTTAATTTGAACTGTTTCTTCAAATCTCACTTTTGAAGATTGTATATTTAGATATTCTGCAGCAGGTGCTTCATTGGTGATCAGAGTTACTATTATAGAAGTGGTCTTTGGCTATTGGTTCAGAGCTAGGGGAAAAATATGTTGGCCTCTACAAATACTAATTCTTGTGAAAGTTTTGTTTCTGAATAACAATACAACGTGAGTTTGGTATACAGTGCATACATTTTCTGTAGAGTCAGCACAAAGCTATTATGCTTTGGGAATACTATTGGAAGGTCAGTCAAACATGAATGATTGAATGTTATCTCCTCTCTATTAGCACCTCGATGGAGAGACAATGTTTAAAATGACCCCCCCCCCCCCAACGGGAAAACCAATACAGGGTAGATAGTACCAACATGCATATCATAATGGGGAAGGGTTGTATAATAAAAAATTCGCTGATTTGAAGCTGCTATTAAAAGTCCTCTAAAGTGTATTTTACTCAAAATTATGAAACCAAGTTCGAGTTTTTCAAAGTTGGATCAGAAAATTCCACATTAATGGACCATAACAGGCAAATTTAAGTTTACATATGTGATAAAACTTATGTTGAAAAAATTCTCACATTGATGCTTATTACAATCAATTAATTAGCAATTAGAAGAACAAAAGAAATATGGAACTGATGGGCACATCCTGTTGCCAAGATATTTCACGGCCATAGGGACGTTTCGGCCAATTCGCGGCCATTGCTACGTCAAGTCTATAGCTTTGTCCATGATGAATTGTCAAAGTAATTTACTTGTAGCACATGCCTATCGGTTTGTGTGCTTTCTAATCGACGAACATTCTGCAGTGTATATCCTAAGCAAGAAATAAACTGCTCACAGTATAAGTGGAATTTTCGCGAGGGTTTTATTTTCGCGATTTTCGCGACTGTGAACTAAAACGTGAAATAAAAACTTGCGAAAAATAACTTTTCCCAATAAAAAACTTTGTATGCTATTGTGTCAATACCTGAAATTAACTTCTCGCGCATTTGGCCAAAACTGTTAAAAATCGCGAAAATATTTGTACGTGGAAATTTCCACTCTATACAGTAAATCAATTACATAGAACGAGTAGGTCTCCCCTTACTTCGGGATTTTAAAGAGACACTGGACTTTTGAAAAGTAGTGTCGGCCCCTCAAGATTTTTCACAAATCTTTTTTTGCATGGTTGTAAGATTTTCTATACAAAGCCCCCCCCGAAATGATTAAGACCAAATCAGCTTCCTTATGGGTAAAAGAACGATTTTAAATTTAATCGTCGCCGGCGACATTAAAATTCAGCAGACGACGACACAAATGGCAGTTTAACACAAGAAACACGCACGCAATGTACGCAGTATGCATGTTTCTCACGCCTATTGCACCCACTGTTGGAAATGTGTAATAAGACCAATCAGACATTTCCAGGGTAAACAGAACGATTTATTATAAGTTAACGTCGCCGGCGAGTTAAATTAACAGACGACGAAAATGGCGTTTAACACAAGAAAACGCCACGCAGTACGCAGTATGCATGTTTCTCACGCTAAGGCACACTTTTTGACCGGTCTATAACCTTGGTGGTTGTAATTACATACGAGTTCAAAATATTCATGTAATATACACATTGTTGATAAAGTTATGGAAAACTTAAAGGTGGCCCTACAAATTACTGATGAGTCTTTATCCTCATATCAATGGCCCTATATGTTTTGGGGATAATCTTTTTTATTGTGTAAAAATATATCTCTGTTTTCCATGGCTAGACTACATCATTGCGAGCAAATTGAAGAAATTTCACTATTTTGGAAAATGTGCAGTGCCGCTTTAAAGAACGTTGGCCACAGTTATACACAATGAGAGCAGAACACATATGAGAGTCCCATTGGTACCCACATTACGTTCAGATGCAAGATAGCAAAATCGGGGGTAATTCAAGTACGCCTTGTAGGTCTCAATTGATTTTACGCGGGGAATTTTCAAGTGGTTGTTATAGCATGTGCATTGAAGGCCTGAACAGGAATGGGTGTTTCGAAGGACCAGACCTCGAAAACAACAGACCACAGATCGAAACACAGACCCGGAAAGTGTAATACCTGGTGTTCGAGGTCTGGGGTCTGTTGTTTCTAGGTCGGTTTTCGAAACAACCCTACTTGAATGGCTCTAATCGAGCATTACATGCTAAATTTTTTTCCCCGTTAGCGTTTTAGTCCCGCTCTTTAAAACGGAGAAGAATACAAGTACTATTTGTGAGACAACTATATAATCCGCTAACTTCTAAATTCCATCACACACCTGCTTTTTATCTTGTTTGCACATGGCCGCCCATATCCAGCAAGAACAATAACAAAAGCTAGCGGTGATGATCTCTTTTATATGCATGTGAAATTGGGTTACAGATAACGCAATATCAAAACTTAGGGCGTTTTTCCTCTGCTTATCTGCCAGGTCCTTTCAATTGCAAGAGAGACTGGCATCGTTTTTAACCTTCTTGATAGGGGACCGTTCATAATTTACGAGGGCTGGTAGAATTTCCAAGTTTGCTTTGGAAAAAAATGTACACAAACACACACCCCCCCCCCCCCATGCCACAAATGTAAAAATTACACAAACCCCACCATAATGCAACAAGAAAAGACCACCCCCACCCCCACACACCACACACCACATCAGTTCCTATCATTTATATTAATCATAATACTTAGCTCCTGTAAAATGGTGCCCCTCATTGTTCAAACAAGACATTACATGCAAAGAAGTTAAATGATTAGATGCTTGCGCTTCATTTTATTTGTCAATTATATGCTTCAGACTACAAAACGGCCAGGGAAAAGGCAAAACCAGTGTCATAACAAGAATAAACTTAAGTATCTGTGATATCAAAGTCAATCAATGTTTCCCATTCCAAAATAGTTATGGCTTGATGTGACAGAAGTTCAAGTTTTCCTGGCTTGCCTTTGAAAAAGTCTTCAGATGGTGTAAGGATTCTTTAGAGTGTTTTCATACCAGGGTGGATGCTTTTGTCAGAACTGGTCTAGTGTCCTTAAAAGGACATTGTCTAGGGTAGGCTTTTGTTTTACACAAGATCTGATTGTGCCACAATTTAAACTCAACATGGTTTTAACATTACTAAAACGGTTTAATCACTGTCCTATTTTATGCTGATTAAAAACAGCTATTTGACCTGTATAAGTCACAAAAAATTAACAGATTTCACGCCGTCCCAAGGCAAGATGCAGGCATTGCGTTGCGCAGTGAATTTTACTGCGTATGGAGCGGGACCAGTGGGCCGTACAGTTTTTTGACATGAGGGGGGGGGGGGATGGGGTTGATGAAAATTTATGATGAAATGGGGTGTAATGAAAAGATCCCCATTCTTATTAGACTTGTGGCGGGGAAAGCACCTAAAAATTTTGCCCTTGGAAGGCTAAAATCCTTAAAAATGTAATTGTAATTAGAACAACAATGCGCGCTGTAATTTAACCATTTTAAACTATTATGGTATAAAACTCTGATGGTTATTTTTGAGTCAAAAAACACAAGCATTAAAAACATTGGGGGATGATCGTATGGACCATCCTCCATCATAAACATTGGGGGGATTATCCCTATCCCCCATTTACGCCTATAGAGCGGACGCGTGTTAATTTACTTTTGCGTGAAAGCATCTTTTGGAAAAACGAAAAATAATCTGTGAAAATGTCAACAACAGTTGTTAATTTCGACAGATGAAATTCTACTCTTGATTTCTTGAGTTAGAGGCAATAGTGCATTAAGATGCATTTCATCCCGGATCTATACTGAATTTTGAAGTTAGTTATTGGAGAAAGAGACAACTTGAAAGGGCACTTTTTTAATAAAACAACCACATTTCTACAAGTTTCATTTTTCACGAAAATTTGGAAATTTTCAGACCATAAATAATGCAAAAAAAAAATTACAAAATAAAAAAAGGTGGTTAGTTCTTACGATAGTTAGCAACGGTTCTATATCTATTCTAGAAACGGTTTTCTCAATTGTGATCCCAACTATAGATATCTGTACTTCAAATAGGGCCGACGAAGAAAAGTAATGATCACACCTTTTTAAATTTATTAATATTTAAAAAAAGAAAAAACCTAAAATTTCAAAAAATATGAGAAAACCGTCCTGACAAATTTGTTGTTATGACAAAACCATTCCCGCACTAATGCCAGTTTACGTGTTTTTTGTTACGTGTCTAAAGAATTTCTTCTTAGTATTTTTGCAAAAACGGCAATGTTTTACAACTCATCCGATTGCCAAAATCGGATCAATTATCAATTTACGTTTAGAAATGTATTACTTTTACCCTACTATTCCAAAGTACGAGCCGAAATATAATCGGAAATAAGGGTGTTATTGTTTTAGATTTCTTTTCTTAGAGAGGATATACAATTTTAGACATGACCCCCCTAATTCAATATACAAATAATACTATAACCCCCCTATGTGGAAATCAAAATACATGACCTACAACTATATTTTTTCCCGCCCCCCATTCCTCCTGTAATTAATGAAACGGTCCCTAGAACCTTTTCATATTGTTGTTACACAACAGGGGAGGAAAGTCAGTAGCTAGTTCCTCTCTCGAGTCATGGACAGTTAAGAATATATTTACGATATTATGCAGCAGGTCTTGTCATGGTGATCAGGTTACTATATAGAAAGTTGTCATTTGGCATGCGTTCAGAGTCAGGGGAAATATGTGGACTATAATAAATAATTCTTGTGCAAAGTTTTGTCATGAATAACAATACAAAGTGAGTTCTGGTTATACAGTGACCTTTGTTCTGGGGTAGAGTAAGGCACAAAAAGCGATTATGCTTTGGAATATATTGGAAGGGTCAAAACATGAATGATTGAATTTCTATGCTCTCTTTTCTATTTTATGCACCTCGATGGAGAAATTGTTTAAAATGACCCCCCCCCCCCCCAACGGAACCTTAACAGGGTAGATAGTACCCAATATGCATAAATCATAATGGGGGAGGGAAGGGTTGTATAATAAACATTTCGAGTTCCCATGAAGCCTGCACTTAAAAGTCCTCTAAACAGTGCTATTTTCTTCCAAATATGAACATTTTCGAGGTTTTCAAAGTTCGGATCAGGAAAACTTCACATTTAATGGGACATAAACAGGCAAATTTTAAGTTTACATATGTGATAAATTATGTTGAAAAATTCTCCAATTGATGAATATTACAATCAATTAATTAGATAATTAGAAGACAAAAAGAATCGGGAACTGATGGGCACATTCCATGTTGCCAATAATTTCACGGCCATAGTGACATAGGCATCGCGCGGCCATTGCTACGTCAAGTCTATGGTTGTCCCATTGATGATTGTCAAAAGTAATTTACTTGTATCTTAAATGCCATAATAGGTTGTATGTTTTAATCGAAACATATCTGCAGTGATTATATCCTAATAAAGAAAAAATGCCTTACAGTATAAGTGGAAATTTCGCGAGGTTTTTATTTCTGCGAATTTCGCGAGTGAACATAAAACGTGAAAATTAAAAAAATTGCGAAAAAACTTTCCCATAACTTTGTATTGCATTGATGTCAATACCTTGAAATCAAATTCTCGCGCATTTGGCAAAACGGATTAAATCGCGAAATATCTGTACGTGGAAATTTCCACTTATACAGTAACTCAAGTACAATGAACGGTAGGTCGCCTTACTTCGATTGAAGAGAACTGGCATATATTGAAAATAGTGCGCCCTAAGATTTTTCAAAATATCTTTTTTTGCATGGTTGTAAAGCTTTATATACACAAGCCCCTCACCCGAATGATTAAGACCAAATCAGCTTCCTTAGGGTAACAGAACGATTTTATAATTTAACGTCGCCGCGACGTTAATTCAGCAGACGAGAAATGCGCGTTTAACACAAAACACGCAAACGCATCGCAGTATGCGTGTTTCTCACGCTATGCACACTGTTGAAATGATTAAGACCAAATCAGCTCCTTATGTAAACAGAACGATTTTATAATTTAACGTCGCCGGCGACGTTAATTCAGCAGACGACGAAAGCGGCGTTTAACACAAGAACACGCACGCAGTCGCAGTATGCATGTTTTTCTCACGCTATGCACACTGTTTGACCGTCTATAACCTTTGTGGTTTTAATACTACGAGGTAAATATCTGTAATATACATTTTGTTGATTACAGTTTTGGAAAACTTAAAAGTTGGCCTACAAATTAACCTGATGTCTTTATCTCATATCATGCCCCTATCTGTTTGGGGTATAAAGTTTTATGTGTACAATATATCTCTGTTCTTCCGATGGCCTAAGACTATCATCTGCGAGCAATTGAAGAATTTTCATATTTTGTGAAAATGTGGCCAGTGCCGCTTTACAGATTTGCGCACCCGTATCCCAAGAGAGGCAGAACCATATTAATCCCACTTGTCCCACATTACCGTCACTGCGCAGATATCAAAATCGTGTAATTCCAAGGTACGCATTGGAGGTCTCAATTGATTTTACGCGGGGGAATTTCAAGTGGTTGTATAGCATGTTGGCATTGAAGGACTCTACAGGAATTGGTGTTCGTAAAGCCCAGACCTCGAACAACAGACCACAGACCTCGAAACATCAGACAGACCCGGAAGTGAATTCACCTGGTTTTCGAGGTCCTGGGGTCTGTTGTTCGAGGTTCTTGTCTTTTGAGAACCCCTGTTCTAATATGAATGGCTCTAATCGAGCATTACATGCTAAGTAGCGTTAGCGCTTTTAGTCCCGCTTTTTAAAAAGGAGAATACAGTACTATTTTGTGAGACACACTTAATCCGCGAACTTCTACATCCATCAACACACATGCTTTCATTTTGTTTGCAACATGGCCGCTCCATCATCCAGCAAGAACAAATAACCAAAGCCTAGCGTGATGATCTCTTTATATGATTTGTGGAAATTTGGGTACCAGATACGCAATCTCAAAACGGAGGGCGTTTTCTCTCTGCCTATCCTGCCAGATCCTTTCAATTGCAAAGAGAACTGGCATCGATTTTTAAACATCTTGACTAGGGGACCGTTCATTAATTAGAGGGCTGGGACATTTTCCAAGTTGCGTTGGAAAAATTACACAACCCCCCCCCCCCCATTGCCAACATGTAAAATTACACAACCCCCCACCCTACTGCCACACAAAAGTACACACACCCCCCCCACACACACACACACATACAGTTCATATCTTTAGATTAATCATAAATACTTAGCTCCTGTTAATGGTGCTCATTGTTCCACACAGACTTCATTCAAAGACAGTTAAAATGATTGAGGTCTGGTGGCTTCATTTTATTTCATCAATACTTTCTTCAGACTACAAAAGGCCAGGGAAAAGGCAACCAGTTTTCATACAATATAACTTTAGTATCTGTATATCAATCAATCAAATGTTTTCCCATTCAAAATAGTTATGCACGTGATGAAAGAAGTCAATGTCCTGTCTTCGCCTTGAAAGTCTTCCAGATTGTTAAGGATTTCTGTTGTATGATGTTTTTCATCCAGGGGTTTTGATTTTGTCAAGAAGGTCTCGTGTCCTTAAAAGGACATGTCTAGGGTATTGACTTTTGTTTTTACACAATATCTTATTTTTTCACATTTTACACATCAACATGTGTTTTTACCATTACTACACGGTTAACCACTTGTCCTATTTTATGCGGATTTAAAACAGCTATTTGACCCTTTATTAGTCACAAAAAATGAAGCAGATTTCCACGCTGTCATCGTCAGGCGCAACATCGCGTCGCGCAGTGATTTTTTGCTGTCGGATGGAGCGGGCCATGGCGTACCATTTCTTTTTGACTGGGTGGGGTGGATGTGGTTGATGAAAATTTATGATGAAATGGGGTTTAATGAAAAGACCATTATTAGCACTTGTTCGCGGGAAGCACGCTAAAAATTTTGCACCCTTTGGAAGCTAAAATCCTTATAAAATGTATTGGTAATTAAATACAACAATTCGCGCCTGTAATTTCCCATTTTTACACTTATGGTAAAATATGAGGTTTAATTTTTTGGTCAAAAACACAGCATTAACATTGGGGGTATGATCGTCTTGACCATCCTCCTCATCAAAATATTGGGGGGATATATCCCTACACCCCCATTTACGCCTATAGAGCGGACTCGTGTTTTAATTTACTTTTGCGTGAAAGCATCTTGAAAACGAAAATATATTGAAAATGTAAACAAGTGGTAATATCGACAAGATGACATCTATCTCTTCTGATTTCTTGATTTTAGAGGCAATAGTGCATTAAGAGCATTCCATCACTGGCATATACTGAATTTTGAAGTTATTTGAGAAAGAGACAAATTGAAATGGCACTTTTTTTTAAATAAACACAATTTTCTCAATGTTCATTTTTTCACGAAATTTGGCAAATTTTCAGACAAAATATGCAAAAATTCAAATAAAAAAAGGTAGGTTTAGCTTTCTTACATATAGCAATCGGCTACTCTAAGACGGGGTTCTCAAGTTTTTGATTTCCCAACTTAAGATATTCTGATTCAATTGTGGAGAAGGAAAAGTAATGATCACAACTTTTTAAACATTTTTTCTAATATTTCGAAAAGTAATCTCTTCTCAAAGAATATGAGAAAACCGTTCCTAGACAATTTGTCGTGTTTATGAAAAACATAGAATCTGAATAGTTCAATTGTTTTGTTACCGCTTTGATGTTCTAAAAATTTATAGTATGTTTTGCAAAAACCGGCAAGTTTTTACACAATCGATGCCCAAATCGGATCCATCATCCAACATTTACTTTTTAGAAATGTTACTTTACATATATTTCCAAAGTTAAGAGCCAAATATACTCGGACAATAGGGTGTATTTGTTTTTGTATTTTGTTTTAGCATTTCTTTTTTAGAGAGGATATGCCAATTTTAAATGAGCCTATTCCATATGACAATAATTACATAACCCACTATTTGGCCAATCAAAATGTTACATGACCTTCCCTAAATTTTCCCAGCCCCCCCCCCTCCTCCCTTGTAATTAATGAACGGTCCATAGACCTTTTCATCTTGTTGTTAAAAACAACTGGGACAGTTCATTAGCTAGTTCCTTCTCGAGTCAGGGACGTTAAGAAATACGATATCCGTAGTGTGTGACGAAATACCCGGCTGCCGAAAATAACCGGTGCCGAACTTTACCTACTTTCGGAAGTGCCGAAGTACGGGCCATTCGGCCGAGGCGAAGGGAAGTGGGAAATAACGTGCTGTTGATGTGATAAGAGCACGTGTTTACCCATTTTTCTCGTGATTTATGGACAATTTACAATGGAACTCATTAAAAACTCAGAGAGTGTGGCATTGAGGCACAACGCCTGTATGTATAGTAGACGTAGATACGATCTTGTAACGTCAAAAGCACCCACATAGACCCCATGAAGAAGAATTCCCATGTTCTGTACCAGGTAGCCGCCGATTCGGAAACAATGTCTATACGTTATATGCAGTGATATAAATATAAATCCCATGTAAAGGTCCATTATTGATTAGGAGGGGCTATTAGGCCGGTTGCAACACGGGTTAGGTTTAGGGTTGGGGTTTATAGGGCCTATGACGGAAATAGGGTTAAGCTTAGGTTCGGGAATTAGGTTCGGGAGGTGTGGTTATTAGGTCCGGTGAGTACGAACATTGGGATTAGAACCTAGTGATTGTTTACGTGACAAAATTAGGGTGGTTATTGTGATTTTATTTTTGTGTGTGTGTTGATGGAGGGGGTCATGGTAAATTTATTATTAGTTAAAAACAAGCACCATCTGCATCCAGGCCCCCCAGTAGACCTATACATATATGTTGTACTAATTTGTATGTGTTGGGATGGGTGTGTAGGAGTTATATTTGCAATAGGGCCAATGTAACTTTACAATGGTGGTATGCAATTTTCCAAACACATCTTTCAATTTCTCCGGCCTCCTCCCTTGTAAAAATAATGAACGGGCCCTAAATTATGAGTTACAAAGCAATCTTAGCCTTCCATACGAGCTGAGTCAAACTGAACCCTATTTGTGTATCCTGTGTCCGTAACAGCCAATTGACATAAGACTTACATCAACCGCACGGTGTATAGATCCATCTGTGCCGAATAAGGGAAACCATGGTTCGGCAAGTAACGCTTGCCGTTCGGCAGGGTAATGACGTAGACCGCATTTTCGGCCTGAATATTTCCGAAACGCCGGGCTGTGTCGGCAGATACCCATGCCGTACGGCAAGGTCATATGCCGAAAGACCGGGTGTTTCGGCATTAGCCGGTTATTTCGGCGCAGCAGTATCAACTATCTGATTACAGGTTTAATGCCACCATGTACAGTTAGCTCTTACTCTTATAGGGTTCTGTTTGAACTGCTATATCAGGTCTGGTTATTACTATTTTATTAAAATACTATGACAACAAGGAAATTACAAAAAAATGATTGGTTTAAACAAGTAATATCAAAATATACGTTTATAATTACAGGGCGAGGGCATGTATGAACATAATTAGTTCCTTATCACGGCGCTTCCTTAGCGTTTTATATTTGATAATGAAAAGTTTAGGCCTAACATAATGGCATTTTATCTATAATGTTCTCTTTCCATTTTCGTCGAGTAAAACATGTTCTGGTTTGACCCAAAAAAAATTAACAATATGATTTATGAGGATAGAGATCACGATTTTAGCTATGAGGGCGTGTATGAAACATATTAGTTCATTATCCCGGCAATAGCCGTTATGTATAGTGAAGTTGAAATTAGGCTTCGGAACTGTGTGTTGACAACGCTGTCATATCCAAATTGCCTTTTTAGAGTAGAAGGTTTTAGCAAATTGAGTGCTATATTGAAAGTCTTAGGTTTTAAAAATAACCTAGGTTAGAAAATGATGAGATGTATACAGCCCTTTTTTCTGCAGTGTTACTTTATCTTGGTGAATGAATAGACGTTACATCCAAAGTTAAGGTTACATCGTAAATTGCGCAGTGTCTCTAAGATGGTCAAATCACAAAACAACTGTGTTGCTCAGAGGTATAGCCCTATCTGACAATCATCGCAAAAAAGTAAGGTAGCGGTTATCGTGTTGTCATCTGGAGCAATTTCCAACTAAACCAAGGCCGGGATCCGCTCCGTGATTTTTTTTTTTTTTAAGATTTTTGTTTTTTTGGTTCAGGTGGGTTTTTGAAGCGATTATTGGGACGTTTAGTGATATAGTCACAAGTTACAGGTTAAATGGTTAGCTGATATTTAACTTGTGTTATCATAATAGATGTTTCGAAGCAGGTTTCTGCTGGTTCTGAAGGGTGAATATGGGTGACAAACAAGAAAACATTGAGCATTTATATAAAATTCAAAAACTGGCCGCCGAAGCCACGTAATCACAAATTGTTACGACATCCGTGGCCGCCAAGACAAGAAACAATCAAATGCCAGCCTTGTGAACAAATGATATGAATTTTATATTACAACAAATATATTTTTTTATGTATTTAGTTCCTTTTGTCGGAGCAGTCTTGAAGGAACTTGTCAAGCCGTTCAACGCGCCGGGGGTGTTTTCCATACGACGACACCAATATTACCAGTCTGTCGCAAGTTCACTTTTAAGACACAAAATGGAATCTTTTTGATTCCAAAAACTGAAGCTCTTTTGGCTTGAGGAGATGACAGCGGAAAATAGCTTGCACATGCAGATACTGTGGGATCTATGAATATCATAAATCATATAAATTAACTTTACACAACTGACCCTTTTCTCACAGGAAAAGAAGTCTTTTATATTTTTCGTATTTCGGTTTTCCTTAATCTCTAAATAAGCTTCTTATAATAAATATTACCCTTCTTTAACACTTAACTGATAAGGGGGGGTTCCTAGGAACCCCAATTTTTGTTTTTTCGGCCGGAGTTTTTTAACGCTGTAATATATTTGGTTTATATTTTTTGTATTTGTCTAACTTTTAGTTGCGGCTTGCCTTGGTGCAAAAAAAAATCAATTCCATCGCGCCGTTTTTGCGTTAATTAGCATGGGTCCCTGGAGCCCCCTCCCCCTTATGCACTAACTGAAGTGCCCTGACAAAAATTAAAAATCTTAATAGAGTTACTGATTCTGAATTTTCATACTGCAATACACCTCGTTACATAACAAAGTAATAATTAATCAAAAAATCTTGGAAGTAATAGTAGGCCATTGGTGTTCATAATATGGTATTATACATCGTATGCGGTTTACTGTAGCACCTATGTAATTATGCAGTAAACCTCAAAAATAGAAAATGGCACGAGACATTTCTATGTTGCTTAATATGTTAAATATAGTTTCATCCTTCATTTTCCACCAATTAAGCAATCAGAAAAGTCTAGGTGGATGTTCAGTTCCGTAGAAATGCAGAAACAAATTAGTGTCTTTTTTCGCCCATTTTGACGCAAAATTAATCAATGTTTTTGCCCCTAATTTTCTTACTGAACAATTTTTTTCAGTTTTTATTCTTAATTGTTGATGTCTTTGTGAATCCTTCTAACATGTGGTGGATTTCATCTAAAAATTCCTTTGGGAAAGTGGGTTGTATATAATGAATGGGTCCCCTAGGAACCCCCCCTTATTAATGCACTAACGAAGTGCAAACCCCTTATGCAGTTAAGTGTTAAAGGCACATCATGCATAAACATAGCCTAATACTATCCTATTGGATAACACACAAAGCATCATAAATTGGCATCATGTGAAACTCCGATTTTGCAAGCTTTTTTGGCAACATTCTTGGAATCCAATCTATAATCAATCTACGTGGTGCAACAAGTGCCGTAACTGACATTTTTTTGCGAAATTGAGGTTTTTTATGTATATTATGAAATAGGTCATTACGCTTAATTTTGATATACATTTCATGTAACAGTCTCAATTTATTACAGAGAGCTAATAGGCTAAATAGGCCTATTTCGGTGTAGATACCCCCTTTGTTGTCACTCAAAATTAAATTTCTGGTGAGTGCAAAAAGGTCGTAACGTGGATACGACTTTGTTCCACGCAACGGAAAATTGTGTGTGAAGTTACGCCACTTTAATAGCTAATTTCTTCTTAATTAGTCGACATAAGTGGAAAATAACATATTCAAAATATTTTAAAAATACATTTTCATCCTGTGTTATTAATTATTTTTCATTATAAAACTCACAAAGAATGAATGAAACACAAAAAAAACAATCTTCTTCCGGCTAAATTCATCAAAATGTACAATTCGATCTTGTTGCAATCACATGACGGACGAGCTTATAGTTGCATTTTAAACCTTTCAACCAATCATTACGAATGCATGCCAAGTGTTAAAATTCAGACCACTGGCTAAATATATATGACCCTTCCTATTAAAAAACAATTGAGAAACATTACTTTCAAAAGCAGCACTTTAGTAAACATAGGAAAAAAAAACACAAGCTTTGCGAAAGACTTAAGTCAGCATATCGACCCCATCACAGTACCAAAACTGCATGATGCAATTGTCAACAAAATAGTATCATGCAATCCCCATAACCGGGTGTTCTTGATACTCTTAGATGTGTAGACCGACATTCGACAACTTGGCACGGTGTTTTTGGGTTATCGGGTGGCAAGGTGAAGTCGGTCTCAGGGAACTGCATGGGGTTTACAAATCTACATCACTCGCGGAGCCACAGACTTTTAGTGTAAACGACAATTTCGAGAATAACCATTGACATTGACTTTGGCTTCCACAACGGTCCATTGTTGGCCCAGGTTCATGAAAATAAAAACACCGTTACGATTGGACGTATCATTAGAAAGAATATCATTCATATCGCATGTATAGTATCCGATGAATCAGTTGTTCTGGCCGTCCATCTGATTTAACATTCCATTGGAACGACTCTCCCAAGACTATCCGTCTGCATCGTGTGAAATATAAACGTTGGATGACTGTGCGCATGCCTAAACTAAATTCCAAAGCGGAAATTTCATTGCCATATTCACCTCGCAAAGTTGAAGCTCCTGAGGAATCTTACATCCAAAATTGGTGGATGCATCTATGAATCCATCTGATACCGTGCGGGAGTTGGCGGAACTTGAATGTAATTTCTCAATGTCATACATATAAAGTCTTGCACCACATTCGTAACATCACTAGGATTAAGATTGCTTGCCAAACGAGCACATTGATAATCCATAAATTGAGGAAGCACTTGCCAACCCCTTTAATGGACCCCAGATCGGGTTTCAAGGGCTCTATACAAAAGAAGTCAAAAATTTTAAAGGTTCCCATTGTGTTGAAAAGCTCACACGAATTGTGTTGTCTGAGTTTCAAGACTTATCGCTTCGGAGTTAGGGGTAAAAACTGGTATAAAAATTGAGTGAAAAAGTTTTTAATTTTGGTGTGTACATGGGTCAAAAGTTAAAACGTTGTTTTGATTCAGGTAACTATGCGGTTGGCAAAGTGTTTCCCTAGCTTAAATAGGTCACAGGTCAATAGAATCCAATAGCCTGCCAAATAGTTGTTGAATTTACTCGCTTTTTAAAAACTATTAAGCCATAGGTAGTATAAACTATACCTTTTTGGAATCCTTGTAACCCTATATTTTTGGAATCCGTGTAACCGGACAAACAGCATGGTGTGCTTTTTGAACACAATCGGAACATTTTTACCCTTGTGTTACCCTTGAAATCCCCAACCGGGCCATGAAAAGGGGTTGGCGAGTGCTTCCATCAATTTTTTGATTATCAATGCATGTAAGGTTTTTTCCAGATTTGCACACTCTCGTGAGAGATTGTGCACTACAGTCCCGCACTACTTCCTTGGTAGACAAGGAAGTATATTTTATTAATCTTTCCCTGAAGATGGCAAGCGCTTGTTCCGGATTCGAACCACGACCTTCGTATTACTAGCACAACGCTCTTGCCAACTAAGCTTTCAAGTCAGGTTTGGTAGAGTAGCGATAGGTATATTACTTGGCTCTTCTACAAAAAATCGGTGCCATTCCAACTCCAAAAATTAAAAATATATGTTGATTCAATCTCCTTAATATTAAAGGTCTATGGCCCGATCGCAAATAGCCTCGTCACCAGAACCAGATTACCGGAATGGTCAAAATTTGCTGTCTACAGAAAGCATTCTATGTTTTCTCATTTACCCCTGTGAAATCTTAAGGACTAAATGATATTGGTTTTGGGAAGTTATGATCGAAAATGTACTCCAAATTTTGGTGGACCAATATTATTTTACACAGTACAACATGGGGCTCTCAAAATCACGTTTCTAGCTCTTACATCAAAACTGGTTGAAATATCGCCGCGAAACTTTACCGATGGGATTTTTGGTGTAAGGCAAATCTATCAAATAAAACTTTATATAATAAATCGGGCCATCCACCTTAATCATTTTTTAATCCAACATGTTTGAAGATACTGGATCAATCATATACGAACACCACTACTCGCAGTATTTCAGTATAGCAGACCATTGAATTATGTCCTTTTTTGTGTAACTTTTCTCCGATGTGAACACCGTATCCATATAATATTTACTGATAGCGCCATTTCATCATCGATTAGTGTGTAAACTGCAAGAGAAGAATATTTTCCTGGAATATCTCTCTGTAATACAACATACTTATGTTTGGCAAAGGAATACATGGTTTCCTGTTATACTCACTAACGTATAGATGTATTTTTTTAACTAATAGTGGAAGTATTGTTCTATGATACCGTAAAAATCGCGTATCCACAAAGCCCCGTCCTATAATAGTACGATGTCGACCATCCGGACAATAAGAGAAAAAAATTGATTAGCGCCCTCTACCTACTAAGGTCGGTTTGGCAACGCTCTTCTCGCTGCGCACGTTGTTATCACTGTCAGTAGAATCCCATGAAAATCGCCATGTCCTTAATGATTTAACATAAATCTTTCTTACCCCCTGGGAGAAATAACCAATGTCCTGAATAGCCACCTGTGGTATTCGAGAATTTCTGGAATTCTATGGTATGTTACTAGCTGGATAGCTTGCCCTTTCTTGTGGCAGTGTACCGCTAGATGACCGACAACTGACTTTTTTCTCAATTAACGATTCCATACTTGAAGTTTCAGGTTTTGCTGTACGTGTTGTTGTGAGAACTTACATGAAATTCACTGACATGTTATAATCCGTCGATGTTATAATCCTATTCCTCTTGTATCACCAGATAATGGAATCCTGATTGAACCATCACAAGATTTAACCAAATAAAGTCGATCAACTTCCTGGTTAGAGTACAATAAACGTTGAGTCTACCAGGCACCTTCATGCACTTTGTTTAGTCACGACTTACACAGCATTATTAATGAATTATTTTCCAAACAAAATTGGATGTCGTGTCTTCTTTACTGTCTTATTTCTATGATCTTTTTTGAGGCTTGTTTTGGTTAGAACTTTGTTTTATGTATTTTTATCTCTCTTTTTTAATATAGAAAAGGAAAGGATTGCCATTTTATTACTTGTGCGGAAAAAGAATCTTCCTTAAAATTTTCTTAATTTCGAAAGTCTTTTTAATGTCTCTTTAATAACCAATAACAAAGTTAAAAAAAAAAATGTATTTTTTATCTGTACTATAGATTCCTTGTGATTTACAGGGCCGTACTCAGTATTATTTTTTTTTTTTTTGGGGGGGGGGAGGTTCGCTGGACTTCAAAAAAGTGACCTTTTTCCCAAAAGTGACCTTTTTGGGGTAAAAGTCACCTAACCCCCTACTGGTCCGTTTTCCTTGGACTTTTTGAACATTTTCTCACCAAAGGTGGAACTTTGGTTGTCAACATTTTCGCTAAATTTTTGGACGTTTTATCAAAATCTTCAGCAAAAAGTTGGACCTTTTGCCCCTTTTCTCGAGTTTGGGGTACCCCCGCTGCTTACGGGCCTGTGAATATATCTGGGGAATTTTGACTTTTTTCTGTTTTTTTGTTTTGGAATATGAATAAGTACATTGAATGAAAATTGCATCACGGAGCTAAATCAACACTGTGTATAAGTTTTGCAATAAAGCTTAGGAACTATGAAAACTATGTTATCGCTCCCACATAATCGGTTGAGTTGACCTCTCCGTTCGGAACTTCTGTTAGTACGCTTTTTCGCGACTGTGGACGACCCCAACAACTATACTTTTCTTTGTGCCGGAAATCTCAGACAAAGAAAAAAGCGCACCACTTCAGTAATCCAAAGTAAGTCTTTGACCCGAGTCTTCGCAGAGTCGTTCCGAGGCATCCTGTGAAGGGGGAAAATTTTCCAATGACCCAAGTTGTCCCGGTTACTGTCAAAGGAACACTGATTTGGAAAATTGTTTAGATTGATTGACTCTACTGATTTCTAGAAGAAGATTGCTCATTTAGTAATCCGATTACCCTTGGTTACTTTTCATTTACGAGGCAATTGTTTGGAAAAAAAAACTTCAAGGGCCCTGACTGGACCTTCAGGTAATCTTTTCAACCGCCTGCACACTTACCACTCAAGCAAGACTAACTATTTCCAAGCAAAATATATGTTGGCATGGGAACTTCTGACCGATAGCTGATGTGGGCAATTTTGCCGAAAGTTTAGAAAACATTGAACTTGTTTATCGAAGAAAAAACAGCCAAACTCCCTATTTTCAGTAAGCTAATTCAAGGCCTTTGTTGGCAAAACAAGGATGTATTATTTTGGACTAATAATTTAAATACGAGGAAGAAATACGCATCGCGTACTAGAACAATTATAACATACCATGCACACACATCTGAGAAACAAATCTCGGACGTATGCGCCTGTACGGGGACTCGAACCCCGGACCTCTCGCTTTCTTGATGAGTGCTCTACCACTGAACCTTTACAGACCGTCCCTGATATATAACAAGTTCGGTATGATACTCATGGACAAGCGGTCGGGGTAAACAAAACACACATTTTGGCCTGTTTGAAAATATCCGGGGGATAGCGGGCGGAAGGAAAGGAGGGAAGAGGGCTAGAAGGGATTTCCCCTTCTTTTTCTCCCTCTCTGCCTTTTTTCTTGTTTTTTTCACTTAACACATTTTTATTTATTATTTTTTTGGCATTTACATAATATTAAGTACCACTTCCTGGAAAGAAGGTTCGAAGTCTACCCTATTCTGTAGTCACCACTGTAACCTACATTTTCTAAGGCATGCATGCCACGCTTGCGTTTAGCAGTTTCCTCATCTCATTCACCATTATGGTTTATCATGCATTTATTATATTGTATATATTGTATTTTTTATGTTGGGATGAAATAAATTTGATTTGATTTGATCATGATTTCGGGCAAGATCTTCATACGTGCTGAGTGGTGGTTGGCAGCTCTCTGCGAGAGGGTGATTATCGCTAAAAAAAAAAAAAACAAAAAAAAACAAAAAAAAAAAAAAAAAAAAAAAAAAAAAAAAAAAAAAAAAAAAAAAAAAAAAAAAAAAAAAAAAAAAAAAAAAAAAAAAAAAAAAAAAAAATACCTCAAGCCCGGTACATTGGATCAGTGAGTTTTTAATTAACAAAAGGCGGCAACGTGATAGGGTCTTTGAAACTTATGTCCATGCTCTCACAGATATTCGCTGTATAGTGTTACATAATGGAATTCGTTGCCCCAGTAATCGGTCCAAACAAATCACAACAGAAATTTAAAAAAAAAATCATTCATAAAAATGTCCTGTGCGGCCCTTTGGTAGTTAACCGATTTCTGGGGAAACCATCCTATGATTGGCACTCTTTACATTAGGCCTTGGCTGCAAACAGCTGTTACAAAGCTATGCCATTTGATGGCTCGTGGTTCAGGGCAGGTCTTTGCAGGAAAACCATGAGGAATGAGTTTGCTAAAATAGAACCAACGGCGATTTGGCGTCATATTACACAGCGAGTAGTGCTATCTGCAAGAAAACTACTAAGGAGGGCGCTAGTCAACTATTTCTCTCTTGTCCGGTTTCCGAAATCGTCCTATATAGGCACCGTGCTTGTATACGCGATTTCGGTTTTGTACCTTTTTGTTATTAGAACAATATAGCTATAACGATACGCCACAAAACTATTACAAAATCTAAATGTGAAGAGAAAGTGGTTGAAGCATTTAATGTGTCTTTATATTATTGCTTCTTTTTCTGCTTGAAGTTGAATTTAAATGACATTTACTAATACATTTTAGGTCTTACAATATTAAGAACAGGACGATTTACATGTATATTGTCAGATAACGTTGTTCACCATTTGCTATTATTGGCGATAGTTTCTTCAAATAGTGAACAAAAAGGGATACTTGATTTTTTTTTTTATAAAAAAATATCACGCTAAAATACCTAAGCTGTGGAAATGTGATTTTTGCGTTTTTCCGACCTTTCCGGATAAAGACACTAATCAGTGATTCATCCGAAAAGTGCAAAATATTTGAAATTTGCAGGATAGCTTAAAAGTGAAGAATAGGTATGTAGAATTATAAAGGCTACTTTTCTGAAGAATGACAGAAAAAGGAAGAAACCGGCAGTGTTCAAAGATATGACTCTTC
The DNA here is from genome assembly GCA_023653785.1 of Ophioderma brevispina. NCBI lineage: Eukaryota > Metazoa > Echinodermata > Ophiuroidea > Amphilepidida > Ophiodermatidae > Ophioderma > Ophioderma brevispina. The sequence continues at coordinate 59,159 of JAMKCH010006035.1, forward strand.
CATTCCACTTACGTGTTGTATTAAGTGTTCCGTACGGACAGAACTAATGACTAATATGTATCCGATTTTGTCCTATTGGGTTGCTTCTGGTCTATTCATGGCAGGATAATGTATCCTTGCCCCATTTATTTACCATTTTTCCCACTTTCTTTCCTAGGGCCAAAGAATGGTAAAAATTGCTAATGGCCAACCGGAAATTGGTAGAATGCCATCTATATTTGTTAGGTCCGAGAGGTCTCCTTGCTTTCCTAGCGGATAGCATCCGAACCGGTATAATTACATTGTTTGTTTTGAAGTTTAACTACTTAGTTCTCCAGGTAGACAAGGGATGTATATTTTATTAGTCTTTCTTTAATCTGTAATATAACATCCAAAAAAAGTAGATTTCTGTTCTAAAATTTCACAACCGAACAATTCCAGGAGCAATAAAAACCAAAATCGGATCATTATAGAGAATACCCATGATGACCTTGAACAGTTTTGTCTTCGTACAAAACAAAAAACACCTATTGCTTTTTATTCCATAGGACCAGGCGAACACATCTTTTCATCTTTTAGCCATATGAAACCAATTTACCCTTTCTTATGCGCGCCTTACTATCTCAAACACGCTTGAGGTGACAAAGTGCATGGCATCACTGAGATTTGAAATCCCAGGATAAGGAGCCCTAGGAACCATAAAAATGGATACAGAGCTGTGATCTTTTGCAAGGTCGTATGGGCCGTCGTAGACTCATCTACTTATTATAATTTCTTTGAATCCTGATGATGTGAGGTGCAATGAAAGGAAAATAATTAATCTGTTTATATGGGACGCGTCACGCATTTAAATCTAGTGTTTTGAATATACATCTGTCACAATATTTAAAAAAAATGACGTAAAATCACCTGGGACGCTCTAATAAAATTAGCCAAAAAAAAAATAAATTGACTGTGAGAAGATATTAAATATGATGTAATTGGTTACAACCTTTCAAAACAGTTTAGCTCAATCTGACAATACACTGTCAATAGTGGTAGTGTTTAAATGCCCAATAAGGAAAATAGAATTCGTCCAATTGTATTCTGCCTAACGAATACAATAAAAGGTGAATTCCATTGGGCATACGCAGTAACAATGGAAGTGCTCTTAAAAAGAACATTTAAGTATAAACAATATTTTCAATATTTTTCCTCGTTTCTCCGAAACCTTTACACATTTTAATTGCTGCATGTCTAGAACATAAATGTCATCCTGGTTCGCTAGTATTGCAAGCCCAACGGACTGCCTGAAATAGAAATTACTACTATTGATCAATATAGCATTTGCTACCTTGTAAATATGGCTTTTGTGTTTGCAAGGTTAATGCTGTACGTATTATCTATACCATAATGGGTGTCGTAAAGTCAGAGGAAGAACGTAGTATCGTTCACAAAACCACAAACGGGTGAAAAAGCTATTCCGTATCCTGTGAACTGTATTGCTCATATTGGACTACCAGTTGAAACTGGTGAAGGAGTTTCAATTTCCTTGTTTCTGACATTGCTAAGACAAGAACTAAGGAAGAAGGCGTTGAAGCAGACAAATGGTAAGCTCTTTTTTTTTAAATGTCCTTCACGTTAAATTATTGATAACCCAATGGTAGGTGAAATGTAAGGAAAGGGGCTCGGACGTGAAATTAATGATAGGAAAACGTGGTCCAAGGCCCGCTGTGTGCATCACGGCAATTCGTAAGGAGTGGCTTTATACCCAAATCAGGGGTTATTTATATAATTTGGACATGGTGGGGTTGCGGCACAATTCCATCTTGTGGCCCCGAAGTGATCGTAAAACAGTAGACTCTTTCCATGGATTTAATTCTTCGTTTCTTTAAACGCAGTGCAATCTTCCAAGTTATTGCGATATTTAGAGGTGCGTTCGTTATGATCTAAAATTTGAAAAGGACATCGCCGGGGTGGGCGGATAAGGACAGAAGGGGCCTCTATAATTATCATAGTTATATTTCACCATCAAGTTTGGTTGGTGTTTTACAAACTTAAAACAGTATGCAATGTGTTTTTAAAAAAAATCCCCCAAATACACTTGTATCAAGAAAAAAACGAGAAAAGTCTGAGAAACTTCAGGGGCATGCTCCTGGAAAAAAAGCAAAGCGCAGAGTATTCATCCATTCCAATGACCATTTAAGAAACAGGAAGATGTTGCAAGCTGCCCTGTGATTGGAGCTTGTAAGGGACATCTAGACATGCCTTGGTCCTCATAAGTTACAAAGAGGTTACATGAGGCAGCCCTTAATACAATACCCAATACCATTAGCTTATGCTATTGAGTTTGATTACATAACCGTCTTCACACCAAGCAGACTCTGGAATACACACAAATGGCCCACATAAAGCATGGCCCTGACCGCGCTATTGATATCATGAGCAAGCGAGCTTGTCTATTAGCTAATAAATCACAATTCTCCATGCACAGTTTTAATAGCTTTTTCATTCACCATTGTATTGAGCAAATACAATCACCTGTTTTTAGTATTTTTTATGATACCCAGAGACCTGCATGGTCAGCCTATCGTAACAATGTGGCCCATCTAGGCTACTGAAACTGAACCCCTTGATAGATTATCTTGCCTTACCACATAGCGATGTGGTATGGTATCTATGTATCGTTGATGTTGTTTATGGCAATTCCATTTATTGTTCAGGCCCCCCAGAAACACTATGCAAAAACTAGTCTTTCCGCCCCAAGAACCAGAATGCCCATCATATATATTTTTGCTAAATAATATCACGCACATCCTTGCCAAGCGGCATTGTGGTTCCTTGGGGGGGAAAGGGTTCATATTTTGAAATTTCAATTACCATTGAAGCCTGTATTGTAACTTTACATAAAACCGCTTTAGGGAATTGTTTAAGTGGGATTTTTTTGAAAACTGAGGGCGTCAAAAGTTAATCTTTTGAACATGGCCTTTAAAATGGGGAACGTTTCAATTTCATCTCTGCGTCTCATGAAAACTATAGAGGGCGGTCCCTCATTCCTCCGGCGATGTCCTTTGTCACATTTAACCAGCTCTTAATTTGATTTAAAGTTAAATGTTGTATTACAGGATTCATAAAGAACTATAAAGTGCAAAAATCACAATTATTAACCTTTTCACTTCCTCAGTGACTTTTGCGCATATTTTAATTTGATCTAAATTTTTGCCCTGGTATTTTTCAAAATTAAGCAAATCACCCATCGCAAAGTAAGTACGAATTACACAGGCAAAAACCTCCCGTGTGTTTCTTCTTATATAGCGATGAGTGACAGACTCAAACTGGCCTTTGTCACAAAAATTTAAATGGCGGATTAAGTCGCATGTAGTTGTACTTAGTGCCGAGCCGTTTGACAGACCAATCTTTCGATAACTAAATAATTTCACAGATTTGACTTTTGATTTTTCCGCTACCATTACCTGTAAACTATCTCATATCTATAGTAGATAACACCAATTTATAAGTGTACGTGTAAATATACAGGAGGCTAAGCCTGTTATTGTGAATTAATAGTGTGCAATTTTTCTATGAATTGCTTGCAATTCTTTCTCGATTTGTCTCGGGGTCTGCGTTTTGATATTCGTGTCCCCAACAGTATACAATTATACATGTAACACTTCCGCTTATTTCTCCGAGCTCGCTTAAATGAAACATGTACCATCCTGGAATATCGTTTCGTGGCCTCTTCACTTGTATTCGATGAATGAAAATCACATGCATTATGTGTCTACAGACAATGAAACCACACCTGTTGCCAACTGTGTTAACAGGTGATAATATTTGCATACGTTACTGTAATTGACTGTTGAAGAGAAGGTTAATTTGTCTATAAATATCTGATGTCGTGTATGACGTTCTTATGTCTGAAAGCTCATATTGTTTTCCTTTAATGTATTTGAAATTTTCAAGATGCTCAATTCATTGCGCGACGGCTCTTGCTTATAAAACATTTTAAAGTTTATTTATAGCCAACTGGCATATGTGATAAATATCATAAAGAAAAACATCATTTATCACAAATATGAATTGTTGTTTGGTCTGCTTAAATAGCTTCTGCTGGTATTCTAACTTTATCCATTGACACGCCCTCAATGGCATTGATTACTCTCTAAATGTAAACGAGTAAATATTTCACTCCCCAAAAGAGACTCTTTTAAACCACTCCAAAATGAGCGGTTTGTACTTTGAGTGAATTTCCACTCAAAAAGAGTGAACATCACTCCAAAAAGAGTGGATTTCCACTCGTTTTCGTGTTGTCCTTCGTTTCACTCCTCAAAAGTGTTGTCCTTCGTTTAACTCCTCAAACGAGTGGAAATGCACTTTTTGGGAGTGATTTTTACTCTTTTTGAGAGGAAATTCACTCTTTTTAAGTACAAACCACTAATTTTGGAGTGGTTTACTAGAGTCTCACTCTTTTGGAGAGTGAATTTGTTACCCGTTTACATTTTTAGAGAGTATATAACATAATTATTTCATAGAAATCATCTAATTAATGTCTAATATTCTTTGTCTGGTCACAAGGATTATAAAAGTAAATAAAAATAGCTGCATTGTATACCTCTCATGATATAGAGAAATTTGGTAAATGTCAGTGAATATTTGTAAATACTGATTCCTAAACTAGCCCTCTTGAGTTGAAAATCGCCGGAGATTATTAATGTTGATACAACAAACCTATGCCACAGTCAGGGCATCAAATTCAGAGACCATATTATAAAAATAAGAATATTATTTCATTTTAAACTCAATCTGATCATTTGGAAATGATCATTTTTAAAGTTTAACTATCAAACAAGTATCAGCATAACCCTAACGCTACAGAATCTCACAAAATGTACCGCTGTTGTGCAATTTGTGGGATTTTGTTACATTCAGTGGCTTATAAAGCCTTGGACATAAATGTAATTTTGTAAGATTCAGTGATTTAAGTAAAAGTGAATTATAATACCGTGAGCTATTGTGAAATTCGCACACACACACAACAACAACAACAAGGCACAAGCAAAAATAAAATTACACAAATAGGAAAAAAGAAGGAAAGCCTTAAGGAACGCACACGAGCGAACATACGTATACGAAATCAAAACATTATTACAATGAACCAAAGTGAGGTTAGGGTTATGGATAAGCAAATATCACTGTTTATCAAGCTAAGCCAAACCAAACCCATCTATTTTTTTCATTAAAAAATATTTACAAGCGATGTGTTACATGAAAGAGCACATCCGTGGCAACAAAATGTATATTGCAAAAATTTTCTAATTATCGGACAATACTGCAGAAAAACCGTTTTGTTTTGAAATTTATTTTTACTTTCCATTATTTTTATGTCTTCTTTCATAAAAACTTTTACCACATAATGCCATAATTGCTACGCTTTGTTGATTTGTATCACAACAATAGGGTGATGAATTGAAGCACCTTAACCATCTAATTGTCAAATGCCTAACTATTAAAATATCAGGTGCGTTGCTGAAGGTAATTAAACGCACTGCTCATTTGATTTCGGTAATGTTTGGTTTTCACTAAAAAGTACATGCCTTTACAATTTTCGCAAAATAATTTAATATGATTTTGAAATAACATTTTCTTAGTTTGGACTGAAAATATAAACGTTCCACTTTCAGAAAGCGTAAACTGCTAGCTACCGTTGCGCCAATCCGTCAGTTCTTTATCGATAACTGCTACTATGATGGCTTGAGAGATTAGAGATGGGCTAGTTAGAAGTCAAGGGCATTAAAACATTCCATCGGTCCATACGCTGTGTATAATGTATAACTTACATATACAGTTATACTAATGATATACACTATGTTCCCTAAACATAACATTGTTCGAAGGCAATAACGAAATTGTAACTGAATGTTTCCGCAACGGAAAATACCATGTAATTATTGTTCAGACGGGAAATATGTTGCGCGCTTTACCAATCGCTCGGTGTTGTACTCTCGAGTTTGGTTTAATAAATGGAATGTTGCTGGTTTTTTTTGTTTGCTTGTTTAATGCAACCACAAGAAGATCGCTAAGGTGCTTATTAATATTATTGAGCCACTGAGTTGGGCCACTGAGTCATATATTGTGTGGCACACTTCAAAAGTCATAATTTATATATTTAAATAATTGTGATCATAAGTTTTGGACTCTATACCCAAAATGTTGGATGTGTTACGCCTTCCAGTACTCTTGATATTTATTTTGCAATAACTTCCTAACGGATAAGATAGTGTTACAATTTAGTCACACTTTACACTATTTTTTCTGGTATAAACTGGACCCAAAAATTAAGAATGGGTACAAAACCTATGGATTAAATTGTTTCCTAATCTGAAGATTTCAAATGCAATATTAAACCAAAGATAAGTTAAACCAAAGAGGAAATAGGGTTTAACACTTAAGTGGTCAAGGTCTAGGGCATGCCTGTTGGTGGTTAAGGGGTGAGGTCCCTATGGACTCTAACCTTAAAAAACAATTTCCCATAGGAGTATTTCAATAAACTTATCACATGTCAAGACTACTCTAAAACATTAACTACAAAGAAAGAAAAAATATATTATTCTACCTTGAAATTAGTGGCGAAACATTGATTTTCATGAGCGCCAATTTTCACCAAAAAGAGGCCATTTAAAAAAAAATGTACTCCAATATGATACACTTGATTCATTTTTTTGTCATGGGTATGCCCGTTGGTGGTCAAGGAAGGCCTGGGTCCATATGGACCCTAACGCAAATATCTCCGCAATGCGCGACGCGTTTTTCTTCGCACACATGTCAGAAGATGCAGGATAACAAGCTTGACAATTAGCAGAAACAACGGCCTCTTCAGCATTTGCGTTTTCGCGCTAAGGCGCGAAAAGTTATTTTAGGGTCCATATGCCCCCCCCCCCAAGTTGATCACTTAAGTATTGAGAAGGAAATTACAATATTTGTAGAAGTCTGGAAAATGTACCAAAGCCCCACACCGTTTTTAAAGCCGTATTGGAATTTCGCAATCACTTTCCTTGAAAACAAAATGTATTATTGTCGGAGAATGGTGACTCATTTTAATAGTTCATGAATTTGAAACTCAAAAGGCGCATCAAAATATGTCCGATAAAAAGCAAAAGGTGACAAATTCAGTTGATTACAAAATGTCAAAGATTATGGATTGTACTAAAATATGTCTTCGTTATAACATGCCTGAGTCACATATAAATCAATGTAGAAACAAAGGAAACTCCTCTTATCAAATGTCAATTGTGTGTCATTTTAATTACATAAAAGTTGAGATTTTATATTATCGGAACAGATGGTCTATCCTTTTTTCTTATGTTACGCGCAAATTCCGTCGTTTTGTAAAAAAAATATGATTTTTTGGTAAAAACGCTCCATAATAATGAACTGAATATTTGGAAGTACACTTTCTTAGAAGATATCTTGTTGAATCGCAAATAAAAAGGCGGGAAAGTACCTTTTAATATAATCCTCCTAGAATATATCAAATTGTTTGAAAAATTAGCCTGTAGCTCAGCTACTGATTCCATTCGATCTACCCATGGGCGCATTTGTAGCAAAATATGACTTTATAAATAGCAATACCGTGTTTAAAATCAAAGCAAATAGCCATTTTATCAATAATTTTGAGGTAATTGTGTTCATAATCATAATGTATTGTATTGTTGGTTATTGAACGTATGCTTGTTTTAAATCAATTATGAAACTATTCAAATTTGGAAGTGAATAATTTTTGAAAGGAGTAAAAAATTAAAATGTTTGCATGGATAATTGTAAAAAATATTTAAAAAAGTATATGTCATCAAGGCTGAAAACAAAAATTATTAGCAAGGTTATTGATGTGACCAATACGTTATGACCCTTTTAGCTTGCCATAAAAGTATTGGTCACAACGTGTTGCTTTCTTACCCACGCGTTGCTTAGCTAACCAATCAGAAAAGTGAAAAAGCATCGCGTTGTTTTCAGTCAGTACTTAAACAACGCGTTGCCTTCATTAGCAACGCGTTGCTTTTTCACTTTCCTCACTGGATGGCTTAACAATGTGTTGCTTTTCGTTTCTGATTGGTTGACTAAGAACGCGTTGCTTTCATTAGCATCACGTTGCTTTATTAGCAACGCGTTGTTTAAGGACTGTCTCAAAGCTATGCGTTGCTTTTCCACTTTTCTGATTGGTTGATTTAGCGACACGTTGATTTTTCACTTTTCTGATTGGTGGCTAAGCAACGCGTTGCTTTCCGGTTCCTAACACCCAACCTTTTCTGAATGTTCACCCTTAACACTTAACTGCAAAAAAAAAAAAAAAAAAAAAGGGGGGGGGGGGGGGGGTCCTAATTAAGTGACAAACATCATCTTGTTTGGTATCAGTGTGTAGCTACATAATGTCCTTTTCTCAAATCAAGTACAAACATATCAAGTTTTAACAATATGACATCATAGTGACGTCATAACTGAGAGCTTTTTTTAAGCAAATTTGTACGCAAATCGCCAAAATCAAGGGTTTTTCGACCATTTTTGCCATTCATGCAAGCAAAATTGGTATTTATTTGGCAATGATGGGTGCCAAAGTAAGCATACACATGTTATTACTCTAAAAAATAAGAAAAAATACAAATATTGTCAGTATTTTACTTACAGTAGCATCATACGTAACATAAAGTACCATTTTACACAGTAAAGTATAGGAAGGTGGCAAACCCCCCCCCCAAAAAAAAAAAAAAAAAAAAAAAAAAAAAAAAAAAAAAAAAAAAAAAAAAAAAAAAAAAAAAAAAAAAAAAAAAAAAAAAAAAAAAAAAAAAAAAAAAAAAAAAAAAAAAAAAAAAAAAAAAAAAAAAAAAAAAAAAAAAAAAAAAAAAAAAAAAAAAAAAAAAAAAAAAAAAAAAAAAAAAAAAAAAAAAAAAAAAAAAAAAAAAAAAAAAAAAAAAAAAAAAAAAAAAAAAAAAAAAAAAAAAAAAAAAAAAAAAAAAAAAAAAAAAAAAAAAAAAAAAAAAAAAAAAAAAAAAAAAAAAAAAAAAAAAAAAAAAAAAAAAAAAAAAAAAAAAAAAAAAAAAAAAAAAAAAAAAAAAAAAAAAAAAAAAAAAAAAAAAAAAAAAAAAAAAAAAAAAAAAAAAAAAAAAAAAAAAAAAAAAAAAAAAAAAAAAAAAAAAAAAAAAAAAAAAAAAAAAAAAAAAAAAAAAAAAAAAAAAAAAAAAAAAAAAAAAAAAAAAAAAAAAAAAAAAAAAAAAAAAAAAAAAAAAAAAAAAAAAAAAAAAAAAAAAAAAAAAAAAAAAAAAAAAAAAAAAAAAAAAAAAAAAAAAAAAAAAAAAAAAAAAAAAAAAAAAAAAAAAAAAAAAAAAAAAAAAAAAAAAAAAAAAAAAAAAAAAAAAAAAAAAAAAAAAAAAAAAAAAAAAAAAAAAAAAAAAAACGACACGTTGATTTTTCACTTTTCTTAGAAGATATCTTGTTGAATCGCAAATAAAAAGGCGGGAAAGTACCTTTTAATATAATCCTCCTAGAATATATCAAATTGTTTGAAAAATTAGCCTGTAGCTCAGCTACTGATTCCATTCGATCTACCCATGGGCGCATTTGTAGCAAAATATGACTTTATAAATAGCAATACCGTGTTTAAAATCAAAGCAAATAGCCATTTTATCAATAATTTTGAGGTAATTGTGTTCATAATCATAATGTATTGTATTGTTGGTTATTGAACGTATGCTTGTTTTAAATCAATTATGAAACTATTCAAATTTGGAAGTGAATAATTTTTGAAAGGAGTAAAAAATTAAAATGTTTGCATGGATAATTGTAAAAAATATTTAAAAAAGTATATGTCATCAAGGCTTGAAAACAAAAATTATTAGCAAGGTAGTGATGTGTGACCAATACGTTATGACCTTTGAGCTTGCAATAAAAGTATTGTCAAAACGTGTTGCTTTCTACCCACGCGTTGCTTAGCTAACCAATCAGAAAAGTGAAAAAGCATCGCGTTGTTTTCAGTCATACTTAAAATTCAACGCGTTCTTCATAGCAACGCGTGCTTTTTCACTTTCCTCACTGGATGGCTTAACAATGTGTTGTTTTAGTTTCTGATTGGTTGATAGAACGCGTTGCTTTCATTGCATCCACGTTTGCTTATGTAGCAACGCGTTGTTTAAGGACTGTCTCAAAGCTATGCGAGTTGCTTTCCACTTTGGATTGTTGATTTTAGCGAACGTGATTTTTCACTTTTTGATTGGTGGCTAAGCAACGGTTTGCTTTCCGTTTCCTAACACCCAACCTTTTTGAATGTCACCCTTAACACTTAAACTGCCTAAGGGTTTGCACTTCCGTTAGTGACATAAACAGGGGGCCTCCCCCTAAGGTAACCATTTCTAAGGATTCTTAGATGAAATCCACACATGCTAGAAGGCTTCAAAGACATCAACAAGAAAGAAATAAAAACTGCAAAAACAAAAAAAAAGAAAAAAAACATGTTCAGTAAGAACACTAGGGGCAAAATGTTGATTTTAATTTGCGTCAAAATGTGCGAAAAAGAAACTAATTCGTTTCTGCATTTTCTACGGCATGCGTCCCCTTGACTTGTGGCTGAGTGCTTTAATTGCTGAAGAATGAACTACATTATTAAGCACAAACATAAATCTCTCATGCCATTAATATTTTTAGGGTTACTTGTATAATTTACCATAGATTTCTACAGTAAACCGCTACATGATGTATATAAAATATTATGGCACCAATGGCCTACTATACTTTGCAAGAATGTTTTGATTAATTATTTACTTTGTTTATATCACTAGGTGTATGCATTATGAAAATCAGAATCACAGTAATCTATTAAGATTTTTCATTTTTGTCATGGGCACTCCGTTAGTGCATGGGGGCCCTAGGGACCCATAACGCTAAAACGACGCGATGGATTTGATTTTTTTTACACCAATGCAAGCGCAACTAAAAGTTAGACAAATACAAAAATATAAACAAAAATATATTTCAGCGTTAAAAATCGCCCTTATGCAGTTAAAATTAAGTGTTAAATGCTCAATGATTCATCAACAATCCCTGTATTAATAATGATGATGGACATGATGGCATTGCATTGGAGTTCTATTACAAAAGCTATATACCCACTGGTTTTGAAATATCTACTTTGGAACATTTTCAAATCACAAACAAAACTAAGTCAATTGATTGCGATGTTATTATCTTCCCACACCGTCTACTACAAATGGCCTTTTACTTCCCAGGTCTTGACTGAGTTCAAGCATTTTGTACTACCCCTGGCCAATTGATCATTCCAGGTGACTTCAATGTTCACGTTGAAGGAACTCTACTACGTTTCCCAAAGAGACCTGATTTAAGGATTGACTTTGTTGTTGTCTTGGCACCATGCGTGGTACTTCCTGATGCGGCCGTTGTAAGTCTTTCTCGTTGAAGGATGCCTTGCATTTCCTGCCAGGGCAGCAGCCTCTTCAGAAAGGTCTGCTTTCGTGGATGATCTGATGAAAGTCGCCATACAGTCAGGGGGACATGTCCTCGTGACGGCGGCATCCACCACCTGAGGGCGTGAGAAGACGTCGATACCCCTTCGGCATCCACTCTTATTGGGGCCTGGAGGCTGAACTTCACAGCGGTTTGGCCCCATGCAAATTGTCTCTTGTCATTTTTGGCAATTTTAAGCAATGGCGACACAATTTTAACGATGATATAAGTTGGACGTGCAGGAGCTATTACCTCTCAAAAAATTCAGACAAAATCATTGCGGGAGTCTTGCCATAAAGGCCACAAAGGTCATACGTTGTATGTTATTAGAGCCCTCTTTATGCATATTTCCCATAGAAAGACGTGTAAACCAGATTTTTATGAAATCACATTTACTCGCAATGAAATTTCATGAAAGTTACACAGGATGAAGTACTTGTAATCAAAATTAGTGGTCAAAAGTGTGTCGCCCCCTTCGGCAGGAAGTACAAACATGCCTAGCAAAACCAAAAAGAAAATCACAGGACACTGATTTGTTACCAATAGATGGATATGGTCCTCCTTCTTTCCATTGCTACCACAAAATGAGTACCAACAGCCACCATTTCCGTCAAAATGAGTCATAAGTTGCAGTTGGCAAATGTCAATTTCCATAGAATACATAGGGAAAAAATTCAATTTTTTTAAAGGGGGGGACGGGTACACAAAGACGGAAACCTGCTTCATGTAATAGGAAGTCCTCTTGAGGTGTTCACACCAAAATATTTATTCTACCCCCCCAAATTCTGGGATTTCTCCTGTTATATATTTCTTTCCCACCCCAGTTTCCATTTTGAGTAATGGTTGTAAGAATAGAAAGATATTTGAACCTATTGTTCTATGCCATTTCTGGCATGTCGTCAGTTATGTGGCCCTATAATTAGTCATGCGTTTTTGTGAACAGTATACGAAAACGGGCATATCCAAACCTTTAAAAAACATTCTTCGACATGAATTGCGGCGTACTGGTTTCATTGTGCATTTGGGAAATTGCATTCTGATTAAATTCAAATAACATAACACCCCAGTCATTCTTTCGAATAGACTATAGAGGGTTAAAAAAAAAATTATACTATTTGGTAATAGACGACCCCTTTTACAGGGATTATTGACTTTTAAACCAACCTCCTCATAATGGAAAGGTGACTAGAAACTTCCTTGCTAGGAGGACTGCAAAGGAAAGTACTCGTCAGTGGAAGTGAGAAGAAACTATGCATGGTACGGACATTTCTGTGCGGCATAGCAATACAATTATTTTATCATGGAGTTAGATTTTAAGTTGGATGTGCCGGTGGATATATGAGCGTGTCTTGTATATTTCTCAAAAGACTAATAACTCAATAAATTGAGACTTCAACAGAGAATATGCACAAAAATGAGGCCAATTTAGGTTTATTTGTGCGTGTTGTTCCAACATCGTAGATAACTATGTGTAAGTGAACAGCCGAAAAAATGAAAGTGGCAAGAAATTTCTTGTAAAGGAGTGACGTGAATTATCGGTTCTACACCAATACAATTAATGTAATTATGTTCTTATGTAAGAACAAGTTCTACTTGGAACCCAATCCTAATATAGCAGGTATTGAGTCGAGCCAAGATGCTAAGCACACAGCTAGCAAGACGCGTTTCTGGAATATTTTCATTTCCTTCATCAGTTGCACGTTAGGGTTAAGTTCTCTCAAACCTTGCTAGATGCTGCGCAACGACAAGTTCAAAATAACTCAGCCTCAGTCAGCTGTGAGAAGCTTTCTGAGATTCTGGGAGCTCAGGCGTAGATATGCCTCGTGCCCTGGCCGTTTTCATTATTGAGAGTTGGAATTTCTCCCCGTTCTTAACCGGCCTTACCTCTGTCACCTGCCCCGATCCTAAGTCGTGATTAACGGAGTGGAGGGGTAAAATATATTGGGCAATTCCTTAACATTTCGTTTTGAAGACCAAAAATTTAGAGAAAAATGTGAACTCGCTGAGCCCCCCCCCTTGACCATACTGAAATTATGCCTTGGGCCTACGTAATTTATACAAGTCTAGCGTTTGGCCACACCCTTCTTGATGAATACTATTGTTTTGTATCACCTCTTAGGAATAAACAACCGTCAGATTTTGCTGGATCCATCAAGTGGCTTCTCCTATTGATACGAACGAGCGTTCTAATAAGCTAATCGCATAAGTGGCGTAGGAGAGTTGTGTGAACTAAGTAAGTGTTGTCTTGAGAGGACCAGGTGTAACCCTACATCTGTGGTGGTATGAAGTTTACTCACATAAGCATGATCTAAAATATTCAAAAAATGAAAGTTTCGACTAAGAAGTGTATAATATTAACGGAGATCAATTCCTCAGGGATATACTAAAACAGTCAAAGAGGGCATACCTATCACACAGGAACCACATAGAGTCCATGTGAGGATACTATCGTCTGCCAGCCGTCGACCCGCAACAATGGCTGCATACCACGGAGAGTGGTATCGCTACAACCCGGGGCAAAAAAACAAAAACTTTAAAGGGGGGGACGGGTACAATAAGGGACGGAACCTGCTTCATGTAATCAGGAAGTCTCTTGAGGTGTTTTCAAACCCAAATGTTATTTCTACCAATTTCTGGGCATTTATCTTTTATATATTTCTTTCACACCCCAGTTTCCATACGGTACTTGGTTGTAAGAATAGAAATAGATATATATGACCCTATTGTTCTATGCCCATTTCTGGAATGTGTAAGTTGTAGGCCTATAATTAGTCATGCGTTTTGTGAACAGTATACGAAAAACTGCATTATACTAAACCTTTAAAAAACATTCTTCGAACATGAATATTATATTTAGCGGCGTACTGGTTTCATAGTGCAGTTTGGGGAAATTGCATTCTGATTAAATTCAAATAATCCATAACATCCCAGTCATTCTTTCGAATAGCCTGATAGAGGAGTTAAAATATACTATTTGGTAATTAGAACGACCCCTTTCCGGATTATTGTTTTAAACACAAACCTCCGATATATGCGACGGTTGAGAACTTCCTTGCTAGAGACTGCAAAGGAAAGAGTTGGTCAGGGGCAGTGAGAAGACACATTGATGTTACGGACAGTTCTGTGCGGCAATAGCAATACAATGTCTTTAATCATGGACGTTAGCATTTTAAGTTGGATAGTGCAGTGTGGATATATGAAGACTGTTTGTATATTTCACAAAAAGGACTAAATAAAAACTCCAATGAAATGAACTTTCAATCAAGAGAATATGCACAGAATGAGGGCCAATTTTGGGAGTTTCATTTGTGCGTGTTGTTCAAAATCGTATATAACTCTGGTAAGTGAACAGCGAAAATTAAGGGAAGACATTATTGTAAAGGAGGACCGTGAAATTATCGGTTCTACACCAATACAATTAATGTAGTATGTTGCTTATGTCAAGAACAAGTACTATTGGCCACCAATCAATATAGCAGGTATTGAGTCGAGCAAGTGTAAGCACCGGCTAGCAAAATTCTAATTTTCGCCATAAAGGTTAGGAAAGCAGATTGTCATGTTGTTTTTGACTCATTTGATGGGAAGATTTTATATGATGAGAGCATTTTAGGGGTATAATAAGGTGTTGAGTTGATAAAATTGCGAACCCACTATACATTTTCTCCCTATATCAGTATTTTAGGACTTCCTAAATATGAGTCATAGTGACGTCATAATGGGGATGTTGGTACTATTTTTGGTACCCAATGGAAAGAAAGAAACTTAATCTATCGTTGGTACAAATTTAAGGAATCGGGTGTTCATAAACGAAAATCACAGGGGGTGGTAACCACCCCCCCACCCCTTCGGGGTGTGGTACAAAAAAATGGCTCAGGTAGACGAGGGTAATGATTAGCCCTAGGAGCTTACTAGGCTGAAGTTTACGGTTTGAAAAAATATTGGAGGGCCTCTGGAGATGTAGCAGTGATCAGTCAGGCGTCGAGGTACATGTAGATGAAATTCCTTGTCACCGCAGAGCGTCGGCCGTGGTAGTCTGAAGCGCAGGCTCTTGAACGGGAAGGTTTCACTGTTGATGTAAAAAACGAGCCATTTTCTGTCTGAAGGATGGATGGCCCACGTGTTGATATGCGTTCTTCAAATCAGTGTTGCGCTCCACCAATCCTGGCATGTTAAGGTTCCATGTGGACGAGTTGGTCGATGTAAACGTTAAGCAGCCTGAGGTTAGTATGGGGTAGACATTACGCCCGACTCTTGCCGTTATGAAGAAATGTGCCAAAGAAACTACACTTTCGCTTGGAGACAGGTTATAAGGCGTTTTAAGGCTTCACAAAATCAAATGTATTGTAAGAGTTTATGACCAGTAAACCATTACGTGGCCCTTAAATCCTAACCCTCGTCCAACCGCGGGGTTTACTCCATCACAACCAAGGGGTGGGGGTGGTTACCACCCCCATGAGTTTGGTAATTAAGGGACAAACACACTTGTTTGGTTCAGTGTGTAGCTACGACGTCCTCTCTTCAAAAGAAGACACACATATATAAGTGTTAACAAATGACGTCATAGTGCGCAAGAAATGAGAAGATGTTTATGACTGCAAAAAAAGATGTCGTATGCTGAAAAATCTCCAAAAATCAAGGGGTTTTCCTATTTATTCAATCCAAAAATAGTATTTTATTTGGCAATGATGGCTGCCAAAGTAAGCATTCCATGTTATACTCTAAAAAATAAGAAACATACCAATAGTGTCAGTATTTGCTGATAGTAGCATCATAAGTAGCATAATATCTATTTTCAACATTTAAATATAGGAAGGTCGCCAACCCTCCCCCCCCCCACAACCCCTACCTTCTGCCACCTGAAGACCTTAATTTGTTCGCTAAAATAACACAAAAGGATGAACTTTAATTACATAAAAAAGCTAGATCATATTCGTTGCGTTTTGTTGGCGACAGGGAATCAATCCATTGGGTACCCAAAAATCATGTACTAACATGAATGGGCACTTTCTTAAAGAGATTCTTTAGAAAAAAATGTCATTTGGCGGACATTTTGAAAAAAAAATTGGCAAAACCTTCTGAAGCAACAGGATGACGTGTTCCCCAGACCTTTTATGTTCTTTCGTTTCACCGCGATTATTAATGTACGCTTGTTGGGTACAGCCTTGAGAAAGGCTCAACCCTTGTTCTATAAAACCATGCCAGATTGATGTATACCCTAACCGTAGAAGAGAATAGTGATACACTATTCTAAACAGTCGATTCCAACAAAAATTAACTTTTAGGATTGGGCTATTCCAAATAAAAATGCCCCCCCCCCCTTATAGAGGGACCCGGAATTCCAGGATGTCACTTTTGAAAGCTGGAATTCCAGAATTAAGTCTAAAATGGGGTGGGAATTCCAGCCATTTTAGGTAAGAGGGTGAGACCGAACATTTCCAGTGTTTTATTTGATTTTAAGAGAAAATCCGGAAAAAATCAATATTTTCAACACCCTCTATACCCTAACCATAATTCCTCTGGGAATTCCTTTTTTTTACATTGTACACCTGTTAAAAAATGTCTGTAAATTTACGGAAAATTTCTGGCAGCAGTATTTTCCAGTCATTTTTAGCGTAAATTTATCAGAAATTCTTTTGGTCAATTAACGGAACTTTGACAGTAATTTTACAGAAAAGTTGTCTCATATTATGGAAAAAAATTGTATTTGTAAAAAAAAAAAAAATTTCCGTAATTTAAAAAAAAGTCCGGAAATATTGCTGCCGAAATTTTGAAATATTTCCGTTAATAACATTTTGCTATTTTTTATGTTTTTTGTTTTTTATTTTATGTTTTCTAAAACAGATTTTTCCGTAAATTTAAAAAAAAAAAAAAAAAAAATTTACGGAAATTTTAACAGTGTAGTCTAGGAATTCCTGGAATGTATGGTAAGTATAGTGTCGGGAATTCCTGGTAATTTACTGAAGGTAGCGTCTGGAATTCCAGATAATCCATGGAAGGATAGCCAGGATTCCAGATAGTTTGGGAACAAAAATGGTTGCCATTATATTTTTTTATGGAATAGCCCATTTGGAAAATCCTTCTCTATGTCGAAACCCCTGCTTACTGAAGCGAATGGTGCACTGAAACCGTGAATCTACATGAACAGCAATAGGTACTTTTTAATGCAAAAAGGTATGATCCCCCATTTATTATTCGATTGTAATGTTAACACTTAACCGGTGTTGCAGGAGATATAGTCCAACCGGTCTCACAGTCCACCAACAATGGTGAACAATAGGGCAATCGATTCAGTTGATTCTTCACGCAACATTAGTGTCAGGCTTATTCCGTTGTCGTCTCTTTGTACACAGGTGTAGAAGTAACCATTGGCCGGCGTAATCATAGTCCGGGAACAAGGTGAACAATAGGGTAATCGATTCAGTTGATCTTTAACGCACATTAGTTTCACACTTTTTCCGTTATCGTCTATGGGGCCCGGACTTAGCCCCCGCGGACTATATCTGCTTTCACACCGGTCTCGATCACTATAGAACTCGATTAACGTCGCTTGGTATTGCTGATTGTGATTGACAGAAACATAAGTAGCACCAAATAAAACGTCAATATCCAGCAGTACCAAGAGATCCAATACCCCACCCTCTCCGTGCGAAACTATATACGGGGATTCAATCTGATTCGGGAGACCACTCGTTGATTTATATGTGTTCTTAGGATACAGGATACTCTTGAGGAAAACAAAATCTTTCCCTCGAAACATTTACAAAAATAATGAAATGTACATATATGGATTTTCATTTCAAAAATTACCCACCAATCAAATGTGAAAATCAGAGACAATTACACTAAGCACATTTGAAAATTGCTTTTGATAACATTCACTCATATTTTAAAAAAGAGAAACACTTGTACATACTCGTTAGAGAAAACAATAGAAATTAATTTCTGGGTTTGATATTTCAGTAAATTAATTTAACGTTTACAATTTTTAAGACGCGTGTGTCTCTTCCATATATTTTGTTTAAACTTAAACGAGCTCAGTTTTCACTTGCAATTGTAGATATCGACAGATATGTGACAATCGATACCATTCTTTTGAACAGCAAATTGTCAAATAATATTAAAATACAGCCTGCAAACAGCATGCCAGTTTTTATGATTTGAAGTGAAACGGTCATATGTGGTTCTATGGCCCATACACGACCTCGTGCATGCACATTTTACCGCCTCTCGTATAAATAATAGCGAAAAGAACATGGATTACCATGGGTTACACCCCCCTTGAGAATTCGCCATAAAGCACCCGATGCTTATGATTTTATTATATTCATGTTCATTCATATTTATTTTATCCAACATCAAGAATAAATGTGGTACAGCAATTGCAGAGATATTAATAGTAATGCTTATTATATATATACAGCATAATTTAATTGCATATTAGTGATATATAATAAATAGGTGGGTAGCAGTTACCATCAAGTAATAGCATATAAATGCAAGATGAAGGACGAGGGACATTGCATAACGCAGTGCGTGCAAGCGCAGTGCCCTCAAATAAGGTTTCTTAAACTACTATCAAATATACAAGAACATACATATAACAACTTGTTTGAACCAAATAAATAGAAGTATATAGTTCAAACAAGAAATAAGGGTGCAGAAAAGAAGAAAGACGAAATATAAAGGCGACGACTTATAGTGGAGGTAGCGACAGCCAGATAAAAAATATGGAAATTATGGCATTAAGAATGAAGCAATGATGATCAAGGAGATGGACTGGGGTCATAATAACCAAGGAGGATTTTTTTCATATTAGATTTTAAAAAAGCAAATGAAGTAGCGTTTTTCAGATCAGTATGGAGCAAATTCCAAAGCAGTGGACCTTGGGTTTTTACGGTATTTTGAGCAAGTTTAGTATTTGGTAGTTTAATAAAGGGGACGTGAACATTGCGAGTTGCATAGTTATGTGTAAGAGTAGCAACATTAAAATAATTAGCAGTTACAAGTTCATCAGGCAAAATATTATAATTAAACCGATACATGAATGATGCTAGTTGAAGTTTATAAATATCGTAAATTTTCAAGGTATTGAGGGCAATAAAAAGTGGATCCGTATGAGCAAGCCAAAGAGAATTTGTACATGTCCTAACAAGTTTCTTTTGAAGTAGAAAGATGGAGTCGAGATTGGAATTATTCATATCAGCCCAAATTAAAGCGCCATACGAGAGATACGGTAAAACAAGAGAATTGTAAAGTGTCTTAAGAGAAGTTAATGGGAGAAAAGGCCTAAAATTTAGTGGTATTGATTTTAGTATTGATATGTGTCATCAATTTTGATGTTGATATTAATGTCTGGTCTGTTGTTATATTTGTTTTAATACCATAAAATTGATCTTCTTAATATTAAGTGATAGTTTGTTTAGCTTGAACCAGTTGGAAATTGTTTGAAGTTCAGTATTAATTAAGATTTCAAGAAGTTCTGGATCTTGGTGTGAGAATAAAATATTAGTATCATCCGCAAATAGGACAAAATAAGGTTTATTTGAACACAGGGGGAGGTCATTAATATATAGTAAAAAAGAAGGGGTCCAAGTATCGATCCTTGAGGTACTCCGCATGTAATACTGCTAAACGAAGAATTAGAATCATTAAAACGAACACATTGTTTTCTCTCAGACAGATAACTACGTAACCAATTGCAAGGCCCCTGATACCATATTGGTTAAGTTTATGAAGAAGAATATCATGATTTATGGTGTCAAAGGCCTAGCTAAGGTCTAGACAAATCCCCCCAGTGTGTAATTTCTTATCCAAGTGCTCTGTTATTTTGCAATATAGTTCATTTATTGCCATATGAGTGGATCTCTTTGGTCTAAACCCAAATTGTTGAGGAGAAAGGATGTTATGATGGGAAATAAAATAAAAAATACGAGCATATACAATCCGTTCCAAAAGTTTAGATATAGCTAGCCGGGAGTACGGATATAGGTCTGTAGTTCGTGAAATTTTGATACCAGTGGATAGCTATGGTCCTCCTATTTCCATTGATACCAAAATAAGTACCAACATACCTAGTATGGCGTCACAATGACGCCATCAAGTCCGCGAGTCGGCAAAATTGGCATTTTATACCGAAAATCCAATTTTGCGCTAAAATTCGCAGGAATATCGGATTTTCATGTGGTTTTCAGCTCTATATGATGGCATTTGGCTAGTTTTACATAAACAGAGTTTTAGAGCCATACTGTGCATAATATTTTCAAAAATGCACCATAAAATATCCTTGGGTGGCAACCACCCCCCTACCCTTCGACTTTGACGGCATACCCTAACCCCGGTGAAGGTGCTACCTTCACATTTGTTTTCGCTAAAATGACCAGAAAGAATGAGAGAATGATTACCTTTAAGCCTTTTACGCAAGCCTTTGGCATTTTAGCGCACCGGAGCGAAGTTTACTAGGGGGTAACCCCCCCCCCGGTAAGACGAGGGTTAACTCTCTAACTCCAACTGTTTTGGAATAAGAAAATATTGCTTGTTAACATAGTTTAGAATCTCCAGTCGACGATAAAATTTGCGACTAATTGCTGCCATCCAATCGCCTGTATTTTTCCATATCGCCAGTGACGAGAGTTTACTAAAATTAGAAACGAGATCGAAATTGAAACATAAAATACCTAAACAATAGTTTAACAATGAATAACTCGTGATGTGAGGGGATTTTTTTTGGTAATGAGTACACGTTGTTTGAAATGAGTTTGAGTTCACCCGTTGAATATCCAGTTTTACCATTCTAGTGGGATATTGGAAAACGCTTGATTGAATCTGATAAATAAAATCCATGAGGCGGCAAAGACAGACATATAACAATATCCAGACGCTTAAACACAAACAAAATTGGAGTCAAGAAAAGATGTACACAACATGAACAAATAATCATGATTCTCTGGAACTGAACATTTATGAAGACAAAACAAAAGCCCTGTCGAAAAGACACTTTTCTTCTTCCTGAATTTTTCATTCCTTGTGACCTGCATAGCAAGATAGTATAAATATAATTTGTCAATCCGTGTGCGGTGGCCTTTATCAGTGCAATAAATACAAAGAGAATATAGATTAAACTGGATTCTTTAAGAAAGTGAGATTAATACACTGTTGCTCATAAAGTTGGAATAAAATATGTTTTACCACTTTTTATGGAATGATTCTTACAGTGTGAATTATTTATGGTATATAGGGTTAATATCGCCACGCTACTTGATTGAGCAGTCTCTTCCGAACAGATTACCATGAACATAGTCCGCAATTAATCTTTTACGAACTGTGTTCTTAGCCTGAAAGGAAAATGGGGTATTGAATAGCAGATTTAAGGATTTTGTTACAATGTTTTCACATCAGTCAGTTTTACAGATAACACATTTGCATGCATCGAAATGTTCAATAGTACTGTTTTAAATGTCAATCAGTCACTAATATCGAGTCTGGCGTGAATCAGTGCGTCAACACTTCGCGGCATACTGTCCACAAGTTTGTTTATGATGTCTATGGGCAGGACGTCCCACTCATCGGTCAGAAGTTGAGCTAACTCCTGTAGAGTTTGAGGGAGATGGCCCTGTCATCGATGGATCGGCTTATACCCCAGGCATGCTCTATAGGGGTTTCTCCAAATCAGAGGAGCAAACATACCATGGTATCTGCTCCACCTCTTCTGCCTCATGAAATTGTCTCACTACAGTCGCCCTGTGCGATCGTGTGACGTTGTCGTCTTGCAGCCGAAAATTGTTTGCATAAAACCCTTCTTGCATGTGGTAGGAAGACGTGGTTTTCCAGAATGTCCAGGTACACGATGGTGTTCATGTTTCCATCTGGCACCACAAGTGGCGTTTATCCTCCATAATGAATACCTATTTATTTATTTCTGTCATATCGTCGGCTTCATCACATACTGATCTATCTCACAATACTTGTTTCGAGAAAATCGCAATTGAAAATCCTTCCCTTCGTAATACCTCGAAACATACCGAGCGTCATTTACTACCCGGCAAAAGGAAATATCATCAAAAACACGTCAGAGTTTTTAATTCAGTGAAAAATACATGCTGGTTATCTAGCCAACACTGTTAATATGACTGTAAACTTATAGATCATTATGTTACTAAGATTTTTTTTTTCCAAACATGTCTGAGATAGACCCATTAAGACTGGCCATTATGTGACGTATTCATCACCGTATATAAAAAAGGCGAAATTGTCGTATCAGTGCATCACCTAGTCAGATCCCGCTGTGATGTGAGACGGCAGGACTTTATATAGATCGTATTTTATGAAGATATATGTTCTTCTCGATTTCGATTTCTAGGATATACCCAGATAGCTCGGTAGTAACGCTTCATCGCCGTGTTAAAAAGTACGCATGTACGTTATTTTTACATCGATGTACTTAGCGTCAAATCGCAATACTTTTTTATGATTGTGTCGCAAAAAATAATACAACTTTATAACTTTCTCTCCAATTAAATTTGAAGAAATTATTAAATTAAATTATAATTTAAGATCCTATTACTCACATCTTTTCTTTTAATTAATCGATTTTTTGAAGCATTTCTTTTATAACTCTAGATCTTCAAAATAGTTCTTATCGTGTTTCAGTGTAGTACTTTACACACGATGCCAATATTATTCATTTATTAATTATTTTTAGGTCACATTGAACGAATGTATACATTGTCTAGTGTAATATCTGTAATAGTATATTTTATTTAATTATTGTTATTATTATTTTGTTAGTATTATTAATTATTACTATTATTCGTATGGATTATTGTATTTAGAAGCTCATTTTGACAGTCAAAGCCCATGATTTTCATGAGACAATCGTTCATCTCTCTTTTTGCTCTTGACATCCTCTTTTGTTCCCCTCTATGTCGGCGGCAGGCGAATCCAGCTTTGGATGTGCGCGTTACCCCATCTATGAACGCCGCTTTCTGATTGGACATATAAAAGAAAACGTAAAGACCTATCATTGATTGCTAAATCATCAATCGAAAAAATCATCAAAATTCAGATTTTTGCATGTAACTGTATGAATACAGTATTCCTAACATCCCTGTAAAATGATAAGACCAGAAGCAACCTAAATAAGGACAGAATCAGAGATTTTAGCCAATACTGTCCCGAACGGACACTTACTACAACACGTATTGAAATGGAATCGTATCTTGTTAACACTCCGTTTTCCTCTTCCTTTCGGTCAATTCTAAAGTAAAAAAGGAGGATGGAAAAAAAAGAAAAAAAAAAAAAAAAAAAAAAAAAAAAAAAAAGAAAAAAAACAGCTGGAAAAGTGTACCTTATGAGGCTTCCACAGACTTATCATTTCACTTTGAAGCTATCCCTGCAAAATTTCAGAATATTTTTTTTCAAATCACTGATATGTCTTTAACTAAACTAAAAAGGTCTGCGAATTTCTTGATATCAAATACCCCACGTCTTTTTGTCAATCAAAAACAATTTCGCGCCAGTATAACAGGGAAATCCACTATTAGAGACACGTATCACGGTCACTGCTGCTGGTTTTAAAAGCCTCGTGAATTGGTCTAAGAATCTCAATATTGTGACTAGGGGCACAATTTTGCAAGAACACGCGCTACGGTTTAGCGTTGGCAAAAAAAAATAAACTTCAGTAGTATATATTCAGAAACTATATAGTTTGTAACAATTTAGTTTATTTAATCGTGGTCAGCGTATTTTTTTCCAATACTTTCAAAGTTTCGAGTGAACTAACCAGTTCAAATAAAATGTCCGTCGATAACTTTATAATGCAACCAATGTACTACTTTCTGAGATTGGCTGCAACCTTTGCAACAAAATTGAACGACTCAAAGGCGTCGCAATCCCGTCACGCTTCAAAACCCGATATTTGCTTGATGTAAAATGTTAACCTAATAAATTCATGTTTTTTTAAAATAAAAATGTGGGTCAACTTTCTTAAGTTAGGTCAATCCTTGTGCATTCATTTTAAATGCATTATCCTTAAGTATTGTCTTTTTTCCATTCATTATATAAGCTGATAAAGTTGCACATCAAAAATTGAGTGACTTGTCGTATTGGGTGGGGTACGTTTTATCATCTCGTAGTGATTTTACTTTTAAAGAGCTCTTTTTTATTTATCTTTTACTTCTCCGAACTCCGTTTACACTGGCAGAATATATCAACCCGTTGAATTAAATATTCAGTTGGCTTAGTGAATTGAGTTGCAAGGTCGTCGTTGTTTTTGAGGTTATAGTAGCCTCAAAATAACTAATTAATTCTAACAACTTTCTGTTCAAGTCTATTTTGTTTTTTATTCGTGTCACGTCACCAAAAGTTTTGGACGATTCTATTTTTCTGCTAGGTTGTTCCCTTCATTTTGATATAGGTCACTTGTTCTCTTTTTTGTCCATACTTCACAATCGTACTAGGGTCTTGTATATTGTGCTACCGAGTAAGGATCGGTAGGAGAAAGTTGCTGTTTTCTTTAATTTTAAGGAATTGAAATTTCCTAATCCGTTGAATGTCGCTATGAAACATATTGATGGTTTCAAAAACAAGGTAGATTTAACAAAAACAGTATTTTTTTAGAGTGTATGACCATAATCTGTACCAAAAGATCATGGAAAAACATTTAATAAATTCCAAATAGCAGACCTACGCTAAAAAGTACCACGAGTATTCCGGTGATGTATTGAATATTTCTTTTCAAAATGCTTCCTTCGTTATCCCTGAGAAATTAACGTATGACAAATTTAGAACTCTTGCAACAAAGCAGAAACAGGAAGAGAATTGAAATCGGTTGTAATTTAGTCCTACCATTTTCCATTAAAATGGAAGTAAGTACGAAAACGAATGCTAACAAGGAATTACGAGTGGATATGTTCCGACAAATGTCATGATTGAAAATGATGGAATAAATAATCGCTGCAGGTGTGTAAAACATGCCACCAGTCTTTATTGTATTTAGACGACACGGATGCGTGTCTCATTATTTCCCAATGTATATACATCAGTTGGGACATAACTTTAATCCGAAGGAAATCTTTGATTAATACTTATGTATGTGGTCCAAGACGTGTTTTTAAAAAGACCAAATCTAGGTCGATTTGCACATCTGGATCTTAATGCCGTTGAGTTTAAATGTTGTTATATCCACAGCTGCGCATGCATAGCTGTATACTTACGTTCCTTTTGCAATATCCCAAAGTGGCATTCTGAACTTTGTGTCTTTAATTAAAAAGCTGCGAAAAAACCTATCGTTTAAGGAAACCGACGAAAGTATCTTACCTTTTAAATGTAGCTACTCCCAATTCCAAATAAACACGGACGTTAAAAAACCTACCAACAATAATAAAGGATTTCTTATTTGAACACCATAGTGCATAATTATATAACACCTAAGTAATTATTGTCCTCTGATTGATGATTATAAGTCACGTGTCATTCAATAAATTATATATTGAATACTTACGTCACATACCGTGTATTTTTGTTCCATTCGGCGTGTATTTTTTTCCATACATTTCGTTCTATTGCATGTCTCATGCTTCTAAAAAATGCGAGTCCCCTATTATCGCGTTATACATAACTTAACTGCTTAAAATTACTCTAAAAATAAAAGAAAGACGATTTGCGTGGGGTCAAATAGATGTGATTAAGTCTGAGCTTAGTGTTGACAAAGATCTACTTAGATACTATATAAAACAAATCGAGTCCAAAAGGGTTTATCCCGGTGTCATATATTACAGCGTCCGTGTGACTGAGTGTCCTACCACCCATCCGTCTATTGTGTTCTCCATTGAGTGTTGTATGCATCATTTGTTTCAGCACTGTACCCGAAAGGCCTCGTCTACAAGGTCACGGTTTATTCCGTACATGTTGCTATGGTAGCTAGGACACTCTCTCATGGGGGACACTCAGTTTCTTTCCACCAAAGCTGCTGGCAGCATGGGCTGAAAGGGTGTTTAACACACATCGTAAAAATATATTGCTGCCGGGTCTGTGCATTGGCTTTCCCGAGATATCCAAGACCCGGGATCCAAGAACGCCATCGTTGATAATATATAGTTCAACAACTCGCCGTATCTCCTTGTACAGGAGCGTACCGTTGTTGATTCGTTATCAACCCACAGTTGATATGCAAATTAGCGCGTTACGCCCGGCGCAGTGTACACGGAAGTGCGTTTACTCGGTACGCTTAAGTCGACGCGCTGTTCGTCACGTTTAGAACTCTGAGTACGCGCAAGTTCACCAGGTGCAAACTGCAAAGCAACAAACAAACCAAAACTATCGTTTTGCTTTAGATTTTTCTAAAATATTAGTCTAGGAAAGCTTTTGTCGAACTGGGAACATTTTAGTGTTTTAAGTGAGAATAATTTTGTTCCTCTATGCACATATAATAGTTTTCATAAGATTTTCGTTTTGAAAAGGGATTCAAACATGTTACAGAGTGGTTCCACAAATCAAACTACGCGGACGCATGGATTCATCGTTGTTGATTTGTGATGAAACCACTCTGTAACATGTTTGAATACCTAAATCACACATCACTTTTTCATAAATTTTCTGTTGAGAGAAATGTGTTTACTGGAACCAATATAGCAATTTCTTGTTACTTTCAAGTTATACAATACTTTCATTTCAAAATGGCCTGCCAAAACCGATAATTCTACGAATGACCCAATAAAAACTTGTCCACGGAGCTATTTTTCAGGCATGTTAACAAATTGCCAACAACATCAAAGTAATTGATCTTAACGGTCTTAACCTTTTTACTTTCTATCTTTCCCATTCCGCCTGATTTCCGATGCACTTAGTAGCCCTGGACACGTACACCTACTTCTTTCAATACAGTTTACAAATAAGAGCTCCGCCTCATTACTCTCATTACGAATGGACGTCATATTTGTGATACAGTCTTGGAGATTTTTTGAAATTCTGTAGTGTGTGTTCATGACGTTCGAGAGATATTTTTAGACATAGGTGGTCAAAATTATATGCGAAATGATAATGGGAAAAGCCGGTATGTTTCTCGTCTATCGGAAGCTGAAGACAGAATTTAAATAAGACTTTTCCGTTGTTTGAGTGGTTGGGGTTTGTTTTTATGTCAGTAACGTTGCGGGCGGCCATGAGTCAATCCCGGAACTTGAGTGGTTTGAAAATAGTACTCTACTCCTAAATAATGTTAGATTATGCGCGATATAATGTGACTAGTGAGATGTACTACTGTGTCGGGATTCTTAGATCAATTCCTGACCACATGCCATCATTGCAAGGGAATTTAATTCTCATAAGGGACAATAGCAATATGCATGGTGCTTTTTTTCAAGCATTGGGAACCAAGTTTGACCTGTGACATAATGGGAGTATTGAGTGCTGTCATAATTCATAATTGCGCCTAACCCGTGTTTTGTTGGGCGCGGTCAAGCATTGTTTGCAATGACACGACCATGTACAGTACACACATTCGATTGTGTGGGGGTTAAATAAAAAAAATACTTGGGCCCGTCACCCGAATGTCGACACATGCGCGAATGCCATCGGTGACCAGCGTCCCGTGACTTGTCCCTAGAATCTTTTATACAGGCGTCAATGGAGACTTTGTTTGTGCTGGAGTGCATTTGTGGAGGACAGCTCTTGATGTTACACGCGTTTTCTCATGATTGCGGAAATGCAAATCGGTTTTAATCGTCGTCGTCGTTCGGATAATGTGTTTGGGGTACCCTCATTGTAAACTCTAGCTTTACGTTCACCCATAGCCACAACTCTAGCGGAGTTAGATCCTGTAACCGAGGGGACCATTCCATCGCATGCCCATTATCCAATAATCCGCTTTGGAAAGAGGTTCCTGAAGGCGGTTTCTAACCATTACCTGTGTGCTGGTGCACCCTCATGAGAAACCAGGCATGACGAATTGCTTGCTCCATTTCTTCGCGTTCTGAAATGCGTCCGCACTCGGCGGGTTTCCAAATGTTTAATATAATGAATTGAGATAACCTGGCACCCATTCAAATTTCCATCAATAAAAATGGCCCAATTAGGTTATTGTTTAACCTGTAACAGCTGCTAAACTGCAACTTTCCTGCGATCTTTAGGTCTGTCGGTAGACAACATCATTGGGATGGTTCCCTTTTGACGCATACTCCACATTTTGAGAGTTCACTGACCAGTCATTTGAAAATTGACAACAACAAGCCTATGCGTGGGTCTGTTGAATAGCATTGGCAAAAAACAGCAGCCTTCGATGAGGATCACCTGCATTCAAATTATGGCGTCTTACAATTTTTGTATGGATGCCACTTGATGTATCACTAACGATGCGCTGAAATGACGATCTGGAGACATTTGCGACACGGTTTCTCCTTATGCTTGCGCGTGGGTTGTTGCGTAGCTCCTGTCTTGCAGCTTGAATGTTCGCAGGTGTTCTGGCACAAAGTTGAATCTTGATGAGTTTACCTTTCGCTGTCTGATTGTACATGGGCGATGTACACAAAATGTACGGCAGGAGCAAACGCATAGCGCATGCGTGAACCGGGAATTTCAAGACTCGGAAGTGAGACTTTTGAAACGTAAACAAACACGAAGTGACACTCAAGGATCTTGCAGTAAATGTCAAAAAATATACAAACGAAAACAAGGAGCGATCGGAGTGTTGTGAAGGTGTAGATAAGGAGAAAACAATGGTTTTTTTTTTTATCTTCCTGAACATTATTGGAGAATGATGGGAATATTGGTAAGTAAATCAATTTTATCAGGTTGTTTAGTCCAAAAATGAACGAAAAAATCACGCCAATATTTACAACAAAAACAGCAACAAAATATCCTTTTCTCAATGCTAATAGAACATTATACGTTCCCCAAAAGACATATATCTGAGATAGAAGTATATACATTTGAAATTCTCATGCAACAGTAGAGTCGTCATAGCGTTTTGACATTAGAAACCCTCGAACATGGAAGGATTATTTTAGATTGAATGACGAATTCAGCAGACATGACTATGCGTAGTATTTAGTTTGTACAATGTCAGGGACGCGAATACATATTGCTATTTGTTAGCAGAGCATTTTCAGAACGAAATACATGTACCTGTACTTAAACTAAAGACTAGCTTAGACTATCAGGAAATAATTTGACTCGAAAGAAATATCCTCAACACAACAGCAAGCAGCCTAAACTTAAAGCGGCACTGGCACATTTTCACAAAATATGAAATTTCTTCAATTTGCTCTCAAATGATAGTTTAGGCCATTGGAAGATTAGAGATATATTTTACACATAAAATAACATACCCCAAAACAGATAGGGACATTGATATGAGGATAAAGACATCCAGGTAATTTGTAGGCCAACTTTTAAGTTTTCCATAACTTTTATCAACAAATGTGTATATTACATGAATATTTTTGACTCGTACTCATTAATATTAAAACCACAAAGGTTATAGACCGATCAAACAGTGTGCATAGCGTGGGAAACATGCATACGGCGTGCATATTCTGTGTTAAACGCCATTTTCAGCGTCTGCTGAATTGGAACGATCGCCGGCGACCTAAATTCTAAACCGTTCTTTTTACCCATAAGGAAGCTGATTTTTGGTCTTACTTCATTTCGGGTGCGGGGCTTGTGTATATAAAGCTTTACACCCATTCAAAAATATAGATTTTAAAAAAATCTGAGGGCGCACCTATTTTTCAAATGTGCCAGACCAATAAAAACTCCGGGGGCATAGCAGGGACAGGCATGATTTTTTAAAATGATGTGACTCTGTTCAGGAATATTGCTAATTGGAAAGATACACTCTTAAAATAATTTTAACACCGAAACTGTGATTGTACGCTATTTCAAAGTGAAGTTACGTCAAATAAAGACTGCGAGGGTTGCGCAGTAGCTCTGATATGGATGTCCATAGAATCCTGTGTTAAAACTCGAATGAGAATACTGTTCCACCACACAAAACATTGTAAAATTGAGCTTTTGTGCCATAATTTGGTCAATTTATCCAATGCTCATTATCATTCTTCAACTCTAAAATTCTAAGGTGAAAATTCCACCATTAGGGTTAAAAAATGAATTCATAGAAAATTTGGTCAAATTTGCCCATTTTTTTTGGCCATTTTAGGCCCATTTTGAGGGAAAAAGGCATTTTTGCCTAACCGGTAGAAAAAATGGTAGCGTTCGAGCTCATGTGTTGATATGCTTTTTGTCTTTCAAGCCTGGGGGACCGCCATTTTAGGTTAGTATCCTCTCCCCCTAAAAAAAAACAAAAACAAATCTGTAAGGCCAGGGCCTGCAGGTGGCAGAAGCAGGGAATTGGGGAGGACATGTCCCTCCTCACTTCCATGACCCTTTTGCATCTCCTTAGAGCTTGACATGTAAAATAATAGTAGGTATAAATTGTCGATCACTCAGAAATGTTTATACTTCCATCTCCAATGACCCATACCTAAACAAAATCTACACAATTTGTACCCAGAGAGCATGTGTGGATGTGGGCCAGTGTTATAGGACAGGATTGTATGAGATTTTGACCATCACTTATGCTCCTGGAGCATTAAAGGTCCATGGCCCGATCGCTAATAGCCTCTTCCCCAGAAGCCCCAGATTTTACCGGAAGTGGTAAAAAATTTGGTATCAGAAGAAAGCTACTATTTTTCTCATTTACCCTGTGAAATCTTAGAGACAAAGGATGTTTGGTTTGGAAGTTATGAGTGAAAATGTGCCCCATTTTGGTCGACCAATATTAATTTTACACAGTACTCTATGTGGCTTACAAAATCACGTTTTTAGCTCTCGCATCAAAACGGTTTGAAATATCGGCGCGAAACTTTACAGATGGGGTTTTGGAGTGAAGGCCAATCTATCAAGATGAAAACTTCATGTCCTTAAATCGGGCCATCCCCCTTTAAGTTGTGACAGCACATTTTTTGAAGAGCACCCTCATTTATTACTAGGCCCAAAACTGATAGGAAAACCTAGGAGCTGCCCTTTGAGGTAATTATACTCTGTCCAGCTCGAACTACGAAGTAGCAATGCGGGCATATACATTGTACTGACTTTCAGCGCGCACGTAGGCAAAGCACATGTGCACTGCTACTGAAAGGCGACACGGAATATACGCGCGTGTCGTCACTTCATACTTCAGACAAGACAAAGTATAGTAAGGGAGGCATGTCCTGGAATATGGTTGGCGTGCTATGACAACTGATTTGTGATCGTAAGGTTGTAGGTTTGAGCCCCACTCTAGCCAACGTACATGTTGTACACTTGAGCAAGGCATATCTCACTTGCCTCATCAACCCAAGCAATATGTAAGTAAAGTAGCAATGTTAATGGAGAATATTACAATCTAAGTGCTGATAAGTTTGTGCTCTTGGTCAGCTGTCAGCCCAGGTATAGTGAAATGATTGTGATGATTCCTTGATGACAGAATAATAATAAGCATAGTGCCATGCCCATGTAAATATAGCGCTTCATAAAAAAATCTAATTAACTAGCCAATCACCAGGCTTTCACAATTACCTGGCTTTCCTAAAGCATAACAGAGCTTACAACTGGGTTTACAACAAAAATGTTTGAAGAGTGGTAGCCCATTTTTTAGGCCAAGAAAAAAGAAGTTTGTCACAGCTTTCCGCTATTCCCACTCACAATTCTTTTGGTTTGAGAGAAGTTAATTTTTTTAAACTGATCAAGAAAAAAAAAACAAATTTAATTGATTGATTGATAAAAAGGAAAATTTGGCTGTTAAGTGGCAAAAAATAAAATGTGGCCTAAAATGCAATAGAATTCATTCCATGTAGAGCATAGCTATTTTGACTAAAAATGCAGTGTTTAGGGTTTTGAGTTAAATGAAGCCAAGACAAACTTTTTATTTTTGCCTTAAGGCTAAAATCTTGGGATGGACCAACTTATTGGGCATTCAAGCCTGGCCACTATGAGGACAAGCAAAGAAATCAATTTTATAATAGCACACCATGACTTAATCTGATTGAAGTATGAATAATTTTTAATTCAATTTAGGTAATTGTAAGTACTACATCTTATTTGTCAGCACAAGTGCATCTTAGTTGAAGCAAATTCTACCTAGCTTCAGTCCTTCTCTGATGCTGAATCTCTGGAGGATTTTTAGTAACTATTATTTGTGTGTGAACATAATAATTGTTTACCATTTTAATAGTTTTCTAATAGACAAATGTGTGTGTTCATTTACCTGGACTAACCCTAACATGGCACAGCAGAAACTGACCATATTGCTAAAGAGAAATAATAATTTCTTTTTTTTTTTCATTTAAAAAAAATGAATAAAATACACCAAAACAAAACATACAAACATGCTCCCAAAATGGTGTTGAAATGGGCACATGCATGCACATACAGTGATGACCAGTTTCATGACTTTCAACTAAAATACTGCATTAAAAATATTTAATATAACATTTTAAAAGTTAATGATCTGGTCATGGATACCAAGTTTAATTGAACATTCTGAAGGTGGGACACTCACATATGAAATGGATATGTGTAAGGTTAGCACTTTCAAACCCAGGGGCATTTGGTGACAGAGGACATGGTCTTTGGGTGAGAGACATCTAAATTACTCATATATCTAGGTTATTTGGGTGACAAATTGCTGCAGTTTTCCCCAAATGCACGGGGTCTTTGGGTAAATTTTTTTGCAAAAATGTCTAAAAAATAGGGGTCTTTTGGTTACAGTGGTAAAATTAAAAAAAAATGTAATCTTGGATACAAATAGGAAAAGCCAAGGGGGAGGGCACTGTCATAGGAAAGAGGTATGGGTATATAAGGCCTTAAAGGTGTTTGTTCCGAATTATGTGTACCATGTTTTCAATCTGATATGAGAGCTTGGTACCTATTTAGTGTATGGTGGGAAACAAACCTGCATTTTTTTATAGTAGAGCCGATTATGCACATTCCAAGGCCCTATTCACCACTGTGCTAATATTGATGGTTAACCATTAAAATAGGATATTTTGGTCTGTATCTTGAGAAAGAAATGGATTTGGAAGCTAAAATTTCAGGAAGACCATGAGAAAAATACGGCCTTTCATCTGACATCAAAATCGATATTACTTCCGGGAAAATCAGGGGGATCATAATTTGATACTTAACTCCTTGCATTTGGATGTCGAGTACAGTCGACACACTCATTAATTTTTGTCAATTTTTTTTTTCTTACTAAACATTTCAAAATTATTTTCATGGGCATATTCAAAATTAGCATGAAAAAATGCATTTAAATGAGTTCAAACAAGCCCTAGTCTTTGTTGTTGTTTCTTTTTTAGATGGTCCCCCAAAATAACCTGCAAATATTTGGGCAGCCGTCTCAATTGCCACTGACTTATACAGAATTGCCCAGTGTGGAAAGAGTTAAAGAGACATGAGGAGATTTCCAGAAAGAAGCGCCCCCAATTTTTCTCGAACCCCGTTTTTTTACATATTTGGAATGCTTATGTATTAGATCACACCTGAAGTGAATAAGCCGAATACGTCAAAGCATGGTTTTCTATGGGGAACGATTACGATAGCAGGCAAGTTCAAAACAATGTTTGCGGTTTTCTTTTGCACAGGCCTGTTTGTCCAATAAACCTTCAAAACGTTCTCGGTAGGTGGTCTACAACTGATCCAGTGAAATTTGAGAGAAATTTGTATCCTAAAAAAATCTGTCACTTTAAGGGTTCCTTTTGGTAATTTTTTTTTTACCCCAGAAGCTTAAATTTTAGCCACATTTCAGTTCCACAGCCTGCAATTAATTTCTCAACATTTCAGTTTCTAAGGCCCTACTTTGAGAGACAAGACAAAATCAGTTTCCAAACCCCCAAATGAGAAAGCGGGGCTGCACATCCCTACCTGAAAAAAAAGTTGAGTGCCCCACTGGGGGAAAGGTTAAGTTGTAGGTTACACTATGAGTAAGGATTAAAAAAGAACATTGACTTCTGCATGATGCTTTGTTACTCAGTAATGACTTCACTCAAGTCAGCCAGCCAGCACAAGTGTTTGAGGAGGTAATTACTGAGCAGCACACTATACAGTGTGAGTCAAAATGATTGTTCCCCGATGAAACAAAAAATATTAAAAATATTTGTAATCGTTTTAGAATATTATTATATACTTTATATTAACAAATAATTACTTCTTAATCACCATGTCAAAAATCCCAAGATTCATGCATTTTATGGCCTCATTTTTTAGAGGGCTCCCGAAATGCCGAGTGTACAAATTTAGTACAGTAAACCATAGAAGAGCTGGAAATGCTACGTGGGTAGCCACAATTTGCGCACCCACTTTATCTGCTCCCAGTTGAATTCAGCAGCCTTGACGGAATAAAGTGCACGTGATACTGTACTTTATTCCGTCAAGGCTGCTAAATTCAACTGGGAGCAGATAAAGTGGGTGCGCAAATTGTGGCTTCCCACGATTATGTCCGTCCATGATGAAATAGTGCCACCTCGCGAAAATAACCTCTGACTTGACTTGCCTGAACCGATAAAACAACTTATGGACGAGCGTAGACATGTACATGGCGCTATTTCCCGGATATTTCACATTGGAAGGCCGTTTCCAGCAGCCGTTGAATTATTATCGGGGATCCCGATAATAATTATTCTAATTACAAAATTCCTTCGTTTATGACACACAGACATTTTCGAGCTTAACCATTCATAGGTATAGTTTACTACCCAGTTACCAATGCAACCGTGTAAAAATCTCAAATTTGTTGAAAAATTGGGGGTGCTCTTCAAAAAAATGTGCTAATATTGCTTTAAATTTTCTAATTCTCTGCACCTGCTCAATTATGTTATCCTTTCTTCTCAATTTGATGTGGGCATTGTGTATGCAGTCCTTTGCACAATTGACCAGACCTGCAATCACAGACAAACTTAGTGGCATCTCTGCATTAATTTTGTGCCACACACTATATGTATCACTTTCTAAGAAGTAGTTTATTTTGGATGTAACATTTGAAGCCTTCCAAGGATAACCCGCTTGATCCCTCCCTCCCTACTTGCTCAAATCAATGTTGGGTAAAAGTGCATGAACAAAATGACATGTTTGAACATTGATGGGGGAGAGAGCAGTTCCAAAGGCATGTTTTTTGCCGTATCTTCTGATTTGTTGTTCCAACATATAAAAGTATATATTTGAGGAAGGAATGACTCAAGGAATCCAAATATAGTTTTTCCCCCAAATACGTATTGTTTGAGAAAATCATAAAAGAGTGAAGCGGTCCCAAAAAGTAAAGGTCGTCTGATATATGTACTGGTTCTCGAACCCATAGAGACCACACCCCATATCAACACTGGAGACCCACACACAACACCCTCAAAGTGTCCAGCCCATGCAATACCCCGACATACCCATACCCCCGGACACATCTCCATACCCACCCCCTGACCACATCATCCCTACCCCCGAACCACAACCCATACAACCCCATACCCAGAGCACACCCCCTACCCAGACCACACCCTACCTCTAGATCAGCATAACCCCTCACCCCCAGACACAAACCCCCTACCCCTCCCAACAACCCCCCTACCCCCAGACCACCCCCCTACACCGGCCCCATCCGATACCTCGAGGCCACCCCCCCCTACCACTGACCTACCCACGGAACCACACCCCATTCCCTGGGCACACCCATACTTCCAAGACCACACCCCCTTATCACCGAACCCACACCACAACCCTCGCCATTCACAGCCTATGTCAATAAACCCCCCACTACACCCCATAACCTCTAGACCACACCCCTAGGGAGCACATCTCCATACCCTGGACCCAAACACACCATACCCCTAGAAAACACCCCAAACCCATGGCCAAACCCATGCCCCCTGACCCACCGACACCCATACCCCCCAACCACACCCCTTCCCACCCCCGGATCATATACCCCCAGACCCTTCCCCATCCCCGGACCACACCTCCTACCCCGGACCACACCCCAACCCCGGACCACCACCCCAACCCCGACCACATCTCCATCCCCCGGCCACATCCCAACCACTGACCACACGCCTACCCCGGCCCACAACCTTCAATACCCCAGACCACACACCCCATACCGGACCACACCCACACCCACAGACACACCCAATGCAATAACCCTACACAACCCATCAACCGCTAGACCACACCCCTAGGGAGCACATCTCCATACCCCAGAACCACATCCCCCTACTCCTCCAAACCACCCACACCCCTACCCACAGACCACACCCTCTACCCACAGACCACACCCTCTAGTACCCACAGACCACACCCTCTAGTACCCACAGACCACACCCAGTAACCTGGGCAACACCCATACTTCCAATACCACAATCCCCCTATCCCCAGACCACACACCATATCACTGGACCACACACCGCACCCTCACAGGTGTCAACCCTATGCAATACCACATCTCCATACCCCGGACCACACCCCAATACCCCCAACCACACCCCAAATCAAATCAGTTCGAGCCACCAAGTTTCAGCACTGTGTGACGTACAGATCTCCAGATATTTTGTTCACAAAAGTGTCATTGAAAATCATGAAAACAGGTCAAATATGCTAATTAATTATGCAAATTAGGTACTTAGAATTCATATATAATGTTGTAAATTGAATCAGTTCGAGAATCTGTAGCCCCGCACCCTTCCATCAAGTTTCAGCCCTGTATGACATAGTTACGGATCTCCAGATATATTGTTCACAAGAAAAATGTCAATGAAAATCATGAAAATAGGTAAAATATGCTAATTATGCAAATTAGGTACTTAGAATGCATATATACTGTTGTAAATCGAATCAGTTCGAGAATCTGTAGCTCCGCACCCTTCCACCGAGTTTCAGCCCTGTGTGACGTACAGATCTCCAGATATTTTGTTCACAAAAAAGTGTCAATGAAAATCATGAAAATAGGTCAAATATGCTAATTAATTAGGCAAATTAGGTACTTAGAATGCATATATACTGATGTAAATCTATTCAGTTCGAGAATCTGTAGCCCCGCACCCTTCCACCAAGTTTCTGCCCTGTGTGATGTATGGATCTCCAGATATTTTGTTCACAAGAAAAGCTCACGCCGCCGACGCAGACGACACACGGATCATGCTGCCATAAGGTCTTTCCTATCGGACGACCTAAAAATGTGCCTTGTTCGTTTTTGTATTCCAGAGTCATAGTTCTAGGGTCGGTATTCCCCCTTTTTTCAAATTCTGCACTCTTTATCAAATTATTTGCCAAAAAAGGCCAAAAAAGGTCAATTTGGAACACCACCAAGATCGTTCAAAGGTTGACATAAATCACGATTTTTAACCAAAAATGAAAAACTAAAAAATACCGACCCTAGATTTTGATATGCTCTATACGATGCATTTCATTTCTTACCTGTTGCTGATATGGATTTCGAGTAACTGGGTACTGAAAAATCACAAATTATCGCCGAAAGTGAACACAGAGAAAATCGCCATTTTGTCCAAATATTGTCCCGTTTCGCTACAAAATATAGCCTTATTCCAAAACACAAGCGTTTCATCTCTTATTCTTCACACTGCTTCTGCACCAGGTCAAATTACTTCATCTGGATACTTAAGATCAAAATTCAACAATTTATGAGGCTCAAATCGTGAAATTAAAATCCCATTCTGTTTGCAAAAGCATCTCACGTGGGCAACCATTTTACAATTGCATACAAGTTACCATGGGTATGAGTCATATTGAATCGATGCATCAAGGCGTTTCTGGTGCTGCCCTCTGTTATGGAACTTGTAAGTGACGCCTATAGAAAGACCTTTTTGCCCTTCATAAGCTACAAAGAGGCTACATGAGGCAGCCCTTCATAACAATATCCAAATACCTATTAGCGTATGCTGCTAAGATTGGATTATATAACCGTCTTCACACCAAGCAAACTCTGGAATACAACACAATGGCCAATTACCAGGCTATTTATATCATGAGCAAGTTAACTACACTAGAGCTATATCATTCCCATGGCGCAATTGAATAGCTTTCATTCACCATTGTAGAACAAATACATCCCTGTATTTTAGTATGATTTATGATACCGAGGACGTGCATAGTCAGCTGTTGTTAACATGTGCTCATCCAAGGCTACTGAACAGAGCTCTTGGTACCGGGCCTTGGTGGATTTTCATTTTCATCTATAGAGTGATATGGTATGGTTTGTATGTAAAAAGTTTGTTGTTGTTTTTGGCAATTCCATTTAGTGTTCATGCCCCCCAGAAAACAAAAATGCAAAAATGAGGTCTTTCCACCCCAAGAACCAGAACGCCACGCACATATATGTTATTAAATAATACATCGCACATCCTTGCAACGCGGCATTGTGGTTCTTGGGGTGGAAAGGCTTCAAATATGGAAAATTTAATTACCCATTGAAGCCTGTATTATAACTTTACATAAAACCGACTTTTGGGGAATTTTTGTAAAGTGGGATTTTTTTGAAAACCAGCAAAAGGTAACTTTGAGCATGTCGCTTTATTATGCACAACGTTTCAAGTTCATCCGTTCTCATGAAAACTATAGAGGGCGTCCTTCATTCCTTATCCGGCGATGTCCTTTTCATATTTTGTGCCTAGAATTGTGCATTGTTTGCATTTTAGCTGGAAGATGCCATTTTGAAGACCAGAAAGTCTTTTTGATGCCTAAAGACCAAGACGGGGAACCAATTTTAAACTCTGTGCAGTATGCCAATAGTCAAAATTAAGTGATGATCTACTTCTTACAGAACCTAATTCAAAATCATACACTAAGCGTTTGAGTTTGGTCCATTAATGTGGGCACTGGCTGATTATCCTGAGATCAGCAGCAGGTCGCCGTCACACCCCCACACAAACACACACACAAATCCCACATAAGGTGCAAAAGGTCGACGTTTTGTTGATTTTGTCCATAACAATAGTACAAAGTGTAGAGAAATTTGACAAGTAAGTCCACATTTTAGTGATGAGATGCTAAAAAAGGACCATTTTTAGGGGGGTTAGTCTGCTTTTACCAAAAAGTCCAAATTTTCAAAGTCCCTTGCCCCCTAAAAAAGGAGTTTCAAAAAGCACCCCTAAACAAGTATGATAAGTGTAAAATCCTACCCTTAATAAATAGTAGAAATTTGTTTCTTTGTATACTTCATTTACACAGAATGAGCCGAATACGATACAAACTCGAAATTTCCAAATCGTACCCTAATGTAAATTCAAGTGTGAAAAGTACACCCTTTTTTTTTCCAGATTTCAGTGTTTTTGCTACCCTTTTCACGTTACGTATGTATCGTACACAATCTTGAAAAATACCCTGTTTACGTGTTTCTTTGGTCGTGCATGATCAATGACCAATGCTCCCTCCAAGCTCTGGATGGAAAGAATAATTAAAACATCAAACATATGACTAAGACTGAAAAGATAACTAGTATACTAACTTTTGTCTCTGTAATGCGAATCGTGGTTGTTTCACGGTTATAACAACAATTCATTCCATGGATTTGGTATTACAGACTACATCAAGCATTTTCTCATTGCATATTTTCATAAAAACAACTTGGTTTACTTAGCCATAGGCATTAAAAAGCAAGGTATAATGGGGTTGTATAGGATTCACTATACATTGTGCAAAAACATGAGGCCTAACCCCTTTGGACAGGACTTGAGTCTGCATGAATAACGGCAAATTTATGCATGTCTCTAATTAGTTTATTCGCATCATAACAAGAACACAAAAGCTCAAGTAACAAAATAAATATCATATACAACATTCCTTATTAAATTTGCCACATTTTGGTACCAAGGTCGATACACTTTGGACGATGTATGACCGCTTTGACCTTTGACCTCGTGTCAAGGTCACTAAAGGTCAACGGAAAAAATGGCAACATCGTTTTTCTGAATAGTCAGACTCAGTAGAATACATTTATAGTGGTTGCCAACAATTAACATGAACTCATAAAATCACTCTCTGGGGAACATAGGCCCCGACCACTATGTATGTATGGTGGGAACTATTAATCGCTAAATTGTCGATGCTGCTATTCGCCTATATAAACATCTTCAGAGTTACAGGTGAACTGCTTTAATGTGGAATAGTCACAGCTGCACAGGTGATAGCACTACTGGCACTTGGGATAGTACAGGCGAACTGCTGGCACTTGGGATAGTCACGGCTAGGTGACCTACTGGTACTTGGGATAGTCACAGCTAGCTAGGTGAACTTCTGGCACTTGGGATAGTCACAGCTAGGTGAACTGCTGGCACTTGGGATAGTCACAGCTAGGTGACCTGCTGGCACTTGGGATAGTCACAGCTAGGTAAACTGCTGACACTTGGGACAGTCACAGCTAGGTGACCTGCTGGCACTTGGGATAGTCACAGCTAGGTGACCTGCTGACACTTGGGACAGTCACAGCTAGGTGATCTGCTGGCACTTGGAATAGTCACCGCTAGGTGACCTGCTGGCACTTGGGAGAGTCACAGCTAGGTGACCTGCTGGCACTTGGGATAGTCACAGCTAGGTGAACTGCTTGGACTTGGGTTTGTCACAGCTAGGTGACCTGCTGGCACTTCTGAGAGTCACAGCTAGGTGACCTGGGCACTTGGGATAGTCACAGCTAGGTGACCTGCTGGCATAGTCACAGCTGCGGTGAACTGGCAGTACTTGCTTGATCCTCAGACAATCAACAATCACATCAAGATCTAGATTTGTGAAATCTTTGGAATGGAAGCCATCTGGTACCTGCAGAAATGTAAAAGGCATAAAGTGTACGCATAATCTAGTTTTGTTTCAGTTCTTTGAATTGCTATGATCCATATGCAGCAAACTAAGAGAAACTAGAGGCAAATTGTGCTCGAAGAAGGCACCAATAACCTAGCCGGGGGGATTGATATTATTTTAAATATGATCACTTGCTGACTAGGCGAAATCTGATAAAGGTTCCTCCTGTTAAAGCTGCAACGAGAGATTTCGAATAATGGGTGATCCTAAAAAATTTGAAAATCCTGATTTTTGCACTGTAGTAAAGCTTTGACTATCAAATATATACCCATGTAAAAGGATTAAGTTGAGAACTGTTTCTTTGGTACAAAAATTGTGAAATTTCTAATTTTGAAAAGGAGCAAATACAAAATTCAGCCTATATGTTTTCTATTGAAATATGTGATGCGATCTGGGAAAACCCGCCACATGGTTTGAAATTTATATTTTGAGTTTTTACTATCACTGCAGAGTTTGAAATATTAAGTGTCCATAACTGTTTACTAAATTCTTTCTCCTTTGATACACACATCAAAAATTACGCCTTTATACTATCTGACAAAAAATAAAGTACAATATAACAGATTTTAAGCTATTTTCTTTATTTTTCAAAACTGTCCTGTGCGACATGTGGTGGGTTACCTAATGTTTCTTTCGTGCAAAAATTTTGAAATTTCTAATTTCGTATAGGAGCAAATACGAAATTCAGCCTATGGTTTAGATTGAAATACTCTCTAAATGCAAGAGTGAATTTCACTCTTTTGGAGTGACTACAGGCCCACTCCAAAAAGAGTGAAATTTCATACCTTAAAGGGATTAGCAGCGATTTGCTAATCCGAAACATCTAAAAAATCATCAAAATTCATATTTTTATATTTTTGTTACTGGCATGGATATGCGAACATAACCTGCAAGTGGTTTGCTTGATATCCGTGTAATAAAGACAAGGCGGTACTTTTTATCTGCTTCTGTAATTTCTATACGTGCGTATCAAAATTCCGACTTGTGATCCAAAAAGCTTTTCCCGGTGAAAATCACAGATTTTCCGCGTGATATTGTGCACCATGATCAAATACAGTTTGACCTCAAACACAAACATTATTGACCTTTGTTTACTCTGTACTGGTATGAACCACAATCAGCTGTTTGGTGCAGATTTTGAGACGCCGTCGCTGTATGTCCATTTGCGGGAGACTATGACAAAAGGTCCTCAAATACAATTTTTGTTCACTATTTGG
This sequence comes from Ophioderma brevispina, assembly GCA_023653785.1. Lineage (NCBI taxonomy): Eukaryota > Metazoa > Echinodermata > Ophiuroidea > Amphilepidida > Ophiodermatidae > Ophioderma > Ophioderma brevispina. Next base: position 101,656 of record JAMKCH010006035.1, read on the forward strand.
TGGTTTTTCTACATTAAAGCAGTTATATGGAATTGTACACACTCCGATTTATAAGTTAAAAACATGCATTTCCACATTTTTTCCATTCTCTTGCATTATCGCTGCTAATCCCTTTAAAAAGAACACTTATGGGTCAAATTTGATCTTGATAATTGACAAATGATATCATTTTATCATTTGTTAAATTATCAAGAGTAAATTTGACCTAAAATAGTAAAGAGTATTCTTTGAAAGCTGTGAAATTCACTCTTTTTAGAGTGGGCCCTGAAGTCACTCCAAAAAGAGTGAAATTCACTCTTTTGCATGTATAAGCAAATCAAATTCACTTTTTTCTCTCTTTTAATGCATTTCTGTATCCAAATACAAGGTAAGAAATCTATTGAATGTCTAGTCTATATGAAAATATTATTATGACATAATATTTGGGTGCCTAAAAATCTCTCGTTGCACCTTTAATGACATTTACATGTTTTTAGAAACAGAAAAAAGATTTACGGGTCACATTTCGAAGGTACTGCTCACAAGTGTTCAAACTAGACTAGTCAAAATGAGCCTATGTCTTGATTTCAATTTGGACTAATTTCAAATTTAAATTTTACTTGCATGACCTAAGTGAAATGCATACACAGCGTGCGCGTAGCCAGGGGGTGCAGAGGGAGTGTGCACACCCTGGGGTTCATGCAAAAAATATGCAAAATCAGCCTATTTCGGCTATTAGAGGTCCTGCTCCCCGGGGTCCCCCTCAAAAAGCCAGGTCTGGATATGCCAGTGCACAAGTCAAACCTGATTTATTGTCCGAGAATAAATAATTAGTCAAAATGAAACTTCATGCAAAACATAGTACTGTACAAATGGGTGCATGGTCAAATCATAGTTTAAATGCATACATTGTCAAATCCAGGTCAAAACATAAATGTGCGAATGGTCAAAACCTGGTCCGGAACCAATAAATGCACGCATGATCAAAACAGTGTGAAAATGCATACATGGTCAAAACCAGCACAGTACAAATAATACATGCATGGTCAAAAGCATGTCAAAACAGTGTGAAAATGCATGTGGCCAAAACCAGCACAGTTCAAGTGCAGGCATGGTCAAAACAAGGTCAAAACAATACAGAAATTTTGCATGGTAAGAACCAGCATAGTACAAATGACCCTATGGGGATGTAGCAAATCAGCATCCTGGTATTAGTGTGGTTTGGTATGTCAATGAAACAGGCTCTTTGTGCTAAGTTGATTTTCTTGCTGTTTTTTTTCATTCAATAGGGACCAGACTGTCAAAAAATGATATATATACCTTTTCTAATCCTTATGAGGAGACAAACGTGATAGTTTTCCCTGTACTAATATTTCTCCCCTTGAAGAAGGGGCATCAGTCTGAAAATTTGCACCCTATCATTTTATGACAGTTTAGGCCCTATTGAAACCCAAACAGCAACAAAATCAATTTGAGCAATAAAATCCTATATAGGAATACACACCAAACCACACTATAGATCAATGACCCCTTATAAAATGCAAAAATCGGTATATGAATTCAGGAAAATTTGAGAAAATTGGGTAATTTGGGTTTAAATTTGGCCAAAAATCAGGAAAATTGGTATCATTATGAATGGGTCAATTTTTGAATGAAAACTTGCTGGGTCATACTTTCAATTTCCCAACAGCTCGTCCCCACACTGCAAAAACTGGGGTGTTAAAATTTTAACACCAAGTCAGTTACAAGTCGGCGTTAGTTTCTGGTGTTGAAATTTAGGATTTAACACTGCTCGGTGTTGCTGCACAATTTTGATTATACATTTTGGTGATCTGCTAATGAAATGTTAAGAGGTAAACAATTACAATATAGAAGCAAACAACAACAATTAATCAAAATTTTCTACTAAAATGTCAGATGTTACTAATATAAATATTAATTCCAGGAGGGTGCTAAATTAACACCAGTAGTGTCAATTTGGCACCAGCAGTGTTAACAAATAATTAACACCAACATGTGATTTTAACACCAAGCAATGTCATATCATACATTGTATTTTTTGTAACTCCAAATTTTGTGTTACATTGTGTATTTAACATCGAAAGGGTGTAAATCTAACACCAATGAAGTGGTGCAGTGCCCTATGAGCTGTGTTTAAAGTGCATGTAACATGCATGGCATTAAAATTAGCACCCCAGTTTTTGCAGTGCACCAAAACCAACCGTACTTTGCTATATTCCGAGGAAATCAGCAACTCTGGCTTGTTTGTATATACTCCCGTCGGAGTGCAGTACTCTTTGGCATATTGACAATGCCGTTGGACGAGGCATAGCCTAGGGAACCTCTGTGTCACTCAGTTTTTGTTGTAACTTTAACAACCAACTCTGAAAAATGGGCTCCTTGCACAATGGCTTGGAGCAGGGAAAAGGAACAAACAATAGACGCCTGACATTTTATAGCTCCTCAACAAAAAGGCATTGTTACGTAATTCAAAATTATGCATGGATTCACTTCAGCTGGATAGTGGGGACTCATGTAATAATTCACCTATTTATGATTACTGAGGCATTCAAATAGAAATACGCTTTAAGATTGGGTCTAAAAAAAAATATTCCAACTTTGTGAGCAACAGTGTATGTAATACATTGCAGCTGGGCCTGAGGGTATGTAATCCCCCCCCCCCATCTTGGAAGCAGCGTGTATGTATGGCTGTGTTTTAAGACCCCTTTTTAGCTCTTTTTTTCAGCATTGTTGTCACCCAATGACCCTGTATTTCTTTTAAATTCTTTCTATATTTCACCCAAAGACCCCATATTTTGTGAAAATTTTACCACTATCACCCAAAGTCAAAGACCCCTATTTTGGGGGGAAATTTTGAATATTTTCCCCCAAAGACCACTATTTTTTGGAAAATTTTGCAAAAATCTCACCCAAACACCCCATTTTGGGGGGCAATTTGGCTGTCTCTTACTTACCCAAAGACCCCTATTTTTTCAGTCCTCTGTCACCAAAATACCGAATTGCCTATGGGTTTAGAGACGCGAGCAATATGAATTACATAGACGAGGGCCCCCCCCCCCCCCGGACTTTTTCCAAACACAACATACATTGTATCAATTTAATTTATTACCAGCTACTCTCCCTTGTAAATTAAACTAAAAAAGCCACTGATTTCTTCAAAATGTAAACAAACTGCGCCCCCTATTTTTTATCAAATTCCATTTTTTGGTACTTGTATTGGAAATTTTTGTAGTAAAGACCCCTGTGAGTGTAAGTGACTAATCTTAACACGTCGTAGTTGTCAAGAAATGATGATTTTTATGCATTGTTTACTAATAAAAGTCGGGATCTGACTTGTTTAAGGTCTAAAAACAGTCATAAATGGCATCTTCAAGAATGCTTGAAAGAAGGCTTTGAAGTGCTTTAAAGGCTGACTCAGAGATTTCCTGATGAGGGCGCACTCATTTTTCAAACAAATCGTGTTTTTTGCATATACATAATGCTTGTCCATATGCTAATCACTGTGTGAATTAACTGCGCTCAAATCAAACTCCTTCATATAGAAATGCACAACTTTGTTATAAAATTCCGGATCCAGAATTTTTGTTATACACGGTATCCTATGGCACTGTTATACTGTGCATAAATGTTTACTGCATGAAAACGGAAAATCTGATTCATCTCTAACTTTGGAATTAAGCAATTTAGGTGAGTATCTTTAGTTCTAGATGCTAATTTTAATTACTACCAAAATATGTTTTCGAATTCTCTGACGTCAGTCTTTAACGTGGGACAAGGATGACAGTACTTTCACTCATTTTTTTTCCCCAAGAAGTCAAAGCCTGAGGTCAAATTGTCAAAGTCAAAATGAAATAATGAAAGGGTCAAAATTGTATTTATTGAAAATTGAAGTAATCAACATTTTTGTTCCTTGTTTTTTAACCGCGGACTTTACACAGAGCCAAAGGCCTTCGCCTAACTGCAGGCTTCACTCTTTATAATTACGCCCTTTTATCGTAAACAATGGCAATGGTCCTTTAATTTGTAAATGATGTTATCATACCACTAAGGAGATATCAAAGGGTACCGCCTGCCGGGTATATTTTCGTATCCGGTCAGTGGCGCGTGCTCAGCTCGTACTACGCATTATTCAGGTCAGCGTCCGCGTACTCGCCTGATCCAATTGACCGACGGGTGTTAATTATTTTCTTCTACGCGTATTGGGCACGAATATTTGGTTTATAATACTTTACTTTAGAAAAAAATATAGGTTTTCAATAAAGAAAAGCCAGACACAATAATGTTATTATTAATATATTTAGAATGCTTAGTGGTAGGATAATTTTTTATCGGGTTCAGCGTCGCGTCTCTGATACGGGGAATTACCATGCGCTTAGCCCCATACCGGGTTCAGCCTTCGGCTTCACCCGCAAGGGTCCTTCGCGCATGATAACTCCTCGTATCATAGCCCCGCTTCACCCGATAACTATATGATGACCCTTAAATTCATGATGGAATGACCCTTTAATTCTGATGGATGACCCTTTAATTCATATGGAATGACCCTTTAATTCATAATGATGGAATGACCCTTTAATTCGTAATGAACTGAAGACCTTTAATTGGTAATGAAGGAAGACCCTTTAATTGGTAACTGAAGGAATGAACCCTTTAATGGGTAACTAAGGAATGACCCTTTAATCTCCTCCTGGAGGAGAGTTTTTTAGGATCTGAATTCTCTCAAATTTCCCTGGATCGGTTGTAGACCAACCTACCGCGCAACGTTTTGGAAGGTTTATTGGACAAACAGTTGCAAAAGAAAACCGCAAACCTTGTTTTGAACTGCCTGCTATTGTAATCAACCCCATAGAAAACCATGCGGTACTTTCTGTCGTGCACGACAAACTACTAAATCATCAGCTATTACATAACGACGGCGTATTCGCTTAATTCACTTCAGGTGTGATCTGATACATTGGTCAGCATTCCGATTATGTAAAAAACCTAGGTTCGAGAAAAAATTGGGGGCGCTTCTTTCTGGAAATCTCCTCATGTCTCAAACGGTCTATTTTAGCTTATTTTTCCCAAAATAAGGTTTTGATATGACCTAACATTGCATTTATAGACAAAAATGGGCATTTTGAATTTGGAAAAATGACCGATAGTGGCTTTCTGAACTTTTAATGAACGGTCCGAAATTTGGCCAAAACCATGAAAACAAATTCATAGAAATCCACAACTTAAAAAGTTCAGCCTTCCCTCGACTGCGTATAACAGTCTAGCGTAGCCTCCCCAGGCTAGTTCCCCAGCTCATAACACTAACATAACAGGAAAGGCTACTGATTCATTTCTGTCGATCATTAACAAATTATAAGTTTGAAGTCTACCCATCCATCGCTGGGATTGTTAATATCCCACCATGCATGCATCATGCAATGAGCACGACAAAATGTTTTTTCTGTATTAGATTGATGTGCCGGTCAAGACCACCCTTCCAACTGTCATGGATGTGATGTCAGTCTGGATGTAGTCTGGCAATTTGCAGGACCCTTTTCCTGCAAAAAAAGTCTACGAAATTATGCATACAACTGCGCCGCCTGCGTATGTTTGTGATGTACCATCGGCCGAGTGGTAACCATCAAGATTACTTTGTGCGGTTTCTGACGCTCCAAGGCCGGTCCCGTTTCGTGTTTTGTCGACATTTTCCAAAGTTCATTCTGCCTCAAACAGTTTTCTCATGTAACATATAGCAGGCTTTGTTGGTACTCTCATCCAGGAACTGTTTGGCACCGTCCGTTCGGGACTCTACGAAAGCCAAATTGGGCTTTTCGTAAAACTGAAAGGTCAAAAATCCGGTACGTGATTGGTCAATCCCCTCTCAGACAGTGAATTTTCAAAATAAAAGTCTACAGCGATCACAACCGGGTGTAATTCGATTCATTACCCTGTAGAGAATACTTTTTCTGTATAATTCTTGAACCGATCAACCGTGCCATTTTGAAATCTTACGGTCTAAATTTTTTATTTAATTTTTCACGATTTTCAACTGCAGATTTATTCTTCAAGCCAGTCGCATTTACGTATGATCATAAAGCGTGTGATAACTAGCTTTGTATACTATACACAAAGGCTGAAATTCTGAAATTGTTAAAACCCTCTAGGACAGAGCATGATGATAATTGGTTAAATACATCATACGTGTGTTTCTGCTTTCGGGTATATAAATGCGCCCGGGAAATGCGCGAGAGTTCCTCCTAATCTATTCCTATATAAGCTACCACGTCCACAGTGTCACAGTGGCACTGTATACCACTCGCACAGCTTCACAAGTACGCTACGAAGCTTCGAACACACTGAAAGGTTAAACACATATTAAACTCACCTGGCACCACATGCCATACTAACCAAGACGTATAGACTAAGACCTATAACCTTACCGCTACCAGTGAACAGAGCTTAACAGGCACTTCTACAGGTTTGTACTGCCGGACAGGTTGTATTGTACCCGCGATACCGTACCGGCCCGCTCACTTCAGCACTACAGTGGCCGTAGATAATAGTCCAGTGAGAAGCATGCTAAATCGTGCTAGGGGAGATATGTATGTAAATTAAACCTAAAACCCCTCTTCTCTGCTTTCTGTACGTATTTTTGTAGTCAAGGTAATTGATCTATGATTCTTACATACAGGTATTTGTACACCTTCTATCGCTTTTTTTTACATCTGACCGGGGAGACTTTTTCGTGTACATACAGGCTTCATTGTATAACATTTACCCTCGATCCTCTATGCGGTGGAAACCGGGGGGGATTGTGATATCTTACAACTGAACTTAATTAGCGCTTTATTTCCA
>JAMKCH010006036.1:0-38917 GCA_023653785.1 Ophioderma brevispina
GGATGCATTTTAGACGCCTCAAAGCGTGGTCTGATCAGCATCACCTATTCTGGCACACCTGATTTTGAGATAGGTCAATTTATTGTACAGACAGACCCCTCAAATTTTGGCATTGGCTGCTGTGGCTGAGTCAAATTAAAGTGGAAGGATATAATGCCTATTGTATTCTTATCAGGAAATTATCGGCAGCCGAGAAACGATACAGTTTGGTGCCCGGAAAAGACATGTTGCAATTGTTTGGGCAGTTTAGAAATTAGAATACTCTTGATATGGCTATCATTTCAAATCATGACAGATCATCAGGCACCGAAGTGGCTAGCTAGTACTACAAGTGTACACTAAATCGTTTGATGAGTAATGTTCTTAGTTATTCGATTTCACATTTGATTCGTAGAGTACCGGTACAGGGCTAGCAAATGTATGTCAGATGGGCTCAGGGGGGAGAGCATAATTTATAGTGTTCAAATAATTGTGGCTTGTATTTACATGAGGCAGTGAAATGTGTTAACATAAATATTGTATTTTTTATCCACAACTTATAGTGATATACTGTATGCTGTATGCTAAGTCTAAGTTGTTAGGGAAGCATTAAGATTTCCATGCATCTGTATACTATTACATAACTGTGGTGGACAAATTTATTTTTATATTTCTAAAGTCATGGATACTTGGATATGGACCTGTTAACATTGTTAATTTGCCTGTCAGTCACAAACCCTAACGCCCTAAATATGAATTCTTGGAAGATTAATGCCTTTGAACGTTTCTGTTTGAAACATTTCTAGACTGGTGATGGACAAGGTTCATTCTTCAAATCTCGACAGATCTTCAGTATTTGGACATACCATCGAGTCTATGAATGCACTCTGTCATATATAATTATGAAATCCTGAGAGGGGAATCTTCATTTTCCGTATGGATGTATGGACTTGAATTGACTCTGTTTTTTATTATACAATATGAAGGACTCGTCATTTTTGTCACTATAATGCCCATATTTCTGAATTTATTTTTTTCATATGTGTATTTTTATGTTAATTTTTTATATAGGCCTTACACCCTACTTCAGTTACTTCGAAGACGACAGTTCTTCATCGAGGGGGAAGCATTCATGTATCAGGTGGTATATCATTTGGACAATAGGTATTTTGGGCCTCTAATAGTTGAAAATTTGTATTAAATATAAAATGTTACTTTTGATACTACAGTATGTGTCGTGCATATAATTACTGTTAAACGCTTTTGGTGTGGCTGACGGAAAAGCCATTTGTGCCTGACCCTGCTTCCTGTGTGGGGCTTTTATGTACAACACATTGCCATGTGATGGTGTATCCAGCATGCAGTGCAAAAGCTAGTCACTGATTGGACAATAAAGGCTAATGTATAGTGAGTACGTTTTAAAGACAGTCTTTGTCTGGAGGTGGTGGAGAGTGGATGTCAACTGCAGCAGCGTCCATGAATATAAGGTTAATAAATGAGATCAAACGTACCAGTCGTGTTTTGGCTGTTTAATTTTGGCAAGGACTCTAATGGACGGGCAAGATCCGCCATGGTTAATGTGTGTACGGTAAATTTGTGGTTCTCCGGCCGTTAAATAAGACGGAAAAACATCACAGATATGAATATTAATTTACAAATTAAGGGAATCTCTATAATAACAAATGATTGGAAATTATTACTTTAAATAAGGTGAGGTCACATGTGGTCCACTAGATATGACGGCCTTCATGTCTGAAGCTTGCGGGTTCGAGCCCCGCTGCGCCCAATCTTTGTGCACTTACCGGCACTTTACATGGCTTGCCTTGTCGACCCAGCGATATTCGGGTAGCTGTTAGGGGAAATATCACACCATCTAAATGCTGATATGATTTGTGCGCTCGGTCAGCTGCCGACCTAAATGAAGAGCAATGATTGTGCGATTTCCTGATAGTCAGCGTAATACTAAGCACAGAGCTGTGATCTTGATGAAATGGCACTTTACAAATACCCGAATATATTATTATTATTTTTAATAAACGAGCTCATTATAGCCGAATGAATAATTCAATTTTCATTCAATTTTGCCCCTAATCATCATTTAAGTAATTATTATTATGATTCTTATTTTATATATTATTATTATTCTTTAACAAGCGTCATGAAGTATTTATTGAAACACTTGAAATTTGGTACAATACTTCTTTTAGTGATAGTTTGTTATGTCGTTTCGTGTTGTTTTCATGGGGTAATCTTTTACCAATGTTGGGGTTTTGATTCTGTTTCCGGGTTCTTGTTGCGATCAGGCTTTACATTTTAAACTCAAGTGTTACCAGGTTTACTATTTAAAGCCACTACCAGCGATTTTTTCACAATGTTAACAAATCGCGGCCCCTCTATTTTTCATCGAAGTCGATTTTTTTGCACTGTTTTGTAGTGAAAATTGTTTGTAGTAAAGATCCTGAGTAGTAGCTCCGCGTAACACGACCGTAGAAATCGCGTATTTGGCACGATATTATGGCTTTTTAATGCTTTGTTTACTAATAAAAGTCGGGATTCGACTTTTAGGTCCATAAACAAGTCTAAATGGCATTTGCAAAGACCGCTTTACAAATGCTCTAGCGTCCGTTTTTACACAGCCTAAACAAGTAATATCAGTGTTGATGTGACGTTGCTAATTTCAAAAAATGACTGATATTGGCTTTAAACTGATGCATTGCATGTCTGAATTTGGGGGGGCCCCTTGACTATTCATTATTTGCCGTGATTCCCTGTGAATGTTGACAATCAGAATTGCACTCTCAGAAACTAGATAGTCGACTGTGTCATGTCGGTGAGTTGAAAACAACAATTTATGCACTTGGACTTGAGCCTTATCGCTGACCTTCCTGGGTACAAGCTGATATCTGCGGGCCATAATCTTCATGATCCTGAATACGTGATTACGTGTACCTATATTGTTTTTAACCTACCAGATAAGTGTACCCTTATTTGGTACCCTTTCCAGAAGACAGAAATGGGATGATCGCCCCAACATTCTCATGGCAACCTAGGTAATAAGTTAGAAAATTCGCCTTGCATTAAAAAAACCAACACTAGAACATGTCATCCGTGAACTATACAAGATCATCATGCGCAGTCCCTACCACTATCTCTTTGACATGCCCAAAAATCTGGGACACGTCTAGTACGTATTCTGATTGGAAAAGGACAAATGTAGGTATGACCGTTCAGTATTTGCGGAGAGGGGACTGGGAAATATACAGTGCGTGTCCCAAAAAAAGCAACACTTGGTGCCAGCCGCCATAAAGTTTTGAAAAAAAAAACACATGACTAATTGTTCTTATTGTAACGTAACTAGGACTCGCAGTATATTCCCAGAAAAAAATCATAATGATAGAGGTTCAATAGGCAAAAGATATGATCCCAACAATCAAGTAACCCGCAGAACCCATTTTAAAATTGAGGAGCTGGTAAACTATGAGAGTGGCACTGAGAACCAGAAGGCAAATGCCCATTTTATTGCAATCAATTTTTGTTTCCAATTTTCTTGCGAACAGCAGGCTTGATCAAATAATGCAGTACATATTATTATTAAATGGGATGATAATGCAGTAATTTATTGGTGATACAACGATACATTTTTCAAGAAAATAATTGGATAAACACTATACTGAATCATCGATCAAAACTCCATGTTTAATAAAATTAATTTTGGGTCATATCTTAAAAGAATTTTGAATGTACCTTTATGAACTTTCAGGGACATTAGCTAACAGTCCTATCTACCTTACAACGAAGAGCAAGTAGTCATTGGCTTTTCTTCAAAACCTACGGCGCCTGGCACCAAGTGTTGCGTTTTATGGGGGACACGTTGAGAAGGAGATTGTGTAATTTTCGATACAAATAGGGGGATATGTAGTATTAGAAGAATATTGAGTTCGTATATGAATGCCATGAATCTGTGGTTAACTGTTAATTTGCAGAAAAATATGGATGCATAGAAACTACAATATTTGCATAACTTAGTTTGGGGCTCAAAACTTCTCGCGTTTTTCATTTTTTTTGAGATAACTTTTTGGGTGGGCCGAAGTTTTGGTTTCACCAATTCAAGTGATAGTTTATTAATTTCCATGCAAAGGAACTGTAGTGGTGGTCTGGATCACGCAGACTAAGCTAAGCCACAATGATAGAAGTAATTTATTTACAAATTCATAATGAGGTATTTTGTCTCTAAATTGCTGTTGTTTTTTGTTTTAAAAAGGTCATATTTACCTTATAATAACTGTTCTTTGTGAAAAACAGACACTTAGACATTTGCAAAGCGGTCCTGAGGATGCCATTTACGACTGTTTTCTACTAATAGACCTTAAAAGTCGGATCCCATCTTTCATTCGTAAACAAAGCATAAAAATCCTTATGTATGGGCAAATAACTACACCAATTCTGGTCACTTATACAACAATTTCCAATACACAGTGATGAAAAATAGGGGTCATGTAAATTTTGCATAAAACATAGGGAGTTGTGGAAAATTTGCCGTGTCAAGCCGGAAAAGCTTCCCAATCCCCCTCCTTCGTAAATGGGCGGCATTATGACATGTAACGATTCTATAGTGAATTGACTATAGAACATGCGTACTTGGTCACATGTTAAATGTAGCACTCCCGTTACCAGTTGTGTTCTGCGTCATAACGAAGTAAATCTGGTTTGATTTTCTTTCGTGTTGTACAATCAATCTACTGGAGCTGACAACAGGGGCATTCTTAGGCCGAAAGTGGTAAGGAATAATGGAAAACTTGCCTTACCGCGACGTGGGTCATTAGAAAGGCTATGTGTATGGCCTGTAATGGTGAAAAGCCCTGTATTAGCCTTAGTAATATTAATACCGGTGTCGTTGTCTGTATGTCTGTCTGTGTGCGGGCCGCGTGGTATTTTACGGAGACGAGGTCGCACGTCCTAAACTTGGTGAGTGAGTGGGGGGCCCATTGACCGACGGAGACCAAGTTTGTATTGGTTAGTGGGATCGAAGGTCACGGTGTCATTCACGGTCAAAAGGGGGGAAAATGGGTAAAACGATGGTGTATTGACATGAATTGTGGGGTGGATTGTTGATGTGGGTCGATTGTTGATGCAGGTGTCATTCGGCAGGTGACTGATCGCAAAACAACCAGGTGATTCGAGAAAGCCGGGACCGCCTAGGGTTTCTTATAACAATTTCTATTGCTTTTTTTGTGATTTTGTTTGATTTCAAGCCAGGCTGGTGTTAACATACAAGATTGTTTGCATGAGAACCTGATATTTTCCATAACATGCATGTGTATAAGGCTTCTTTTGGTAATATAAAAAATGAATTATATGAAAACTTGTTTTAGTTGTACGTCATCTTGAAACTCGTGTCCTCATAAAATAATTTTCTTCTTAAGTCTTATAGTGTGGTTCTTGTTTAAAAAATGAAATCATTCTACATCAATCGATTGAAAGCTAGCACCATAAATTCCCCGGCAGTGTAACATAAGAAGCTATTGGTAAATATGAAACTTGCTCAAAAATCATTTCCCTTCATAAGAACGACAATAACTACCGTGTTGCTTATTTTAACAAAAATAAAAACGGCCTTTTAACCCTCGTTTTACCAACCCTTTTTTAAACGTTTACCGATTTTAGTTTTTTGGAAATTGCAAATCAAGCAAGTAAATTCAGAGATTAAACATTATCGTACGTGCGCGCACCAATTGTATTGTATTTACATGTGATTTTGAATTGCTTCCGACTCTTTTTGCTCCTCTGAGCCAAAGTTAACTATATTCACCATCACCACCTACAGCTAATCTGAATCGGTTTCAACGGGAGTTTTCTTCTCCCTGATCATTCCTTCTTCGAAATATGTTCTTCTTTGTAGGTCGATGGTCCGTCACAAAGAAATTCACAAAATAATTAGTTGTAGTAGTGTTCAAAACCCTTTTCGTCCCGGTGGTATCATGCCCATGTGACTTCCAAGTGCCCAAGAGCCTCTGCAATTTTTTTTGATACATGGTTTAGGGCAACACCATTAACCCGCTGGTTCAAAATCTGGATGTGCAACTTTGTCATCATGAGCCTTTTGAATGGGAAGTTTGTAAACTTTTCTTCCGGGATAAAATGGTGTTCATGTCATCGGTTTTGTATAGGATAAAATGTATAAATTACGAAATATCGGCGCAGCATCCCTCTAAGTACCTCTGCTACATATTGCTGTTTTTTCTCTGATTGATTTATGGACCGAACCAAACTATAAAATATTATTTCCAAAATTTCAGTTGATTTTGATGGTGTATTTTGATGTTATGAGCAAATGTTCATTTAGAGCATGTTTTGAGTATCAAATCTGCATGTAATATTAGACACACATAGTGTATTTATAGCCAGCGGATGCACGCAGGTCACGGTGTGGCGTGTGAAAAAGATATCTTGAGGGTAGTCCTATAATATTTTCTATATTGACAAAGAAATCATCTCTTCGCGTCCACTTTATTGCGTATAGTATTTCATTATATAATAGCCATCAGGGATAAAAACCCATATGAAGAGGGCAAAGAAATTATACAGGGTGTCCCATCCCCCACCCCCAAAAAATGTACACTGTTCAAAAAAACGTGACCTGGTTATTTCATCTTTATATGCACATTAATTTTACCCTTATTGTGTATAATCAGTGTCAATGCCATGGTATTCCACCAACTCAATCACTCTCTGTTTTCACCCATTCCAATGGGATTGATTATCGGTATATATACTTCTCGTGTTATATTATCTATTGTTTTCAGCGTGCATATTTTTTCACGGTCATTAAATAATGCACGGGTCATCAGCTAATGCACGCAGGTCACCACAAGTCACAACTTCAGTTGAACTTTTATAGTAGCAACTAGAAATACCGTCAATCACTTGATATCGACTTACCTCTCAATATCAAGCAACATGTATGCATCGTATATATACCCTCCAAGAACTTAGTATCTACAATCTATGGTGTCAGACCTGGCTAAAATGATTGTGTTGAAAAAAAACATTGGTTTCTCGTCTAAAGTATTAGTTTAAATCACATGCGCGGACCATTCCAAATAATGTGATATTGTACTGTTTTTCTTTCAGAAACGCGTACACCGTAATTAGCGAGAACAAGCTTTTTTGTACCGTACCCTCAAAGGACTATGCGTTTTACATTAAATATTTATCTTAAATATAAAATTCCTTATGTTATAATTTGTCAAGAAAATTAAACTGTTATCATGTTGCTATACTACGTGAATCAAAAAAAAAATTGTGCAAGGATTAAAGATGAACTTGACCATAATGCAATCACTATATCATAGATTTGTTGTTGTTTTTATAAAACACATCTAATATACTTTCATGTGTTGAAAAAATGAAAGAAATCAACTGAAAAATACGCTAGATATGGCAGGTTTTGTAAGCACACCCCTTTTTTCTCCATTCCTATGGGATTTACACACATTAAACTTGTGCTTGTGAGAATGTACAATATCATGAATATCATGATGTCTTATTGTCTTTGTCAACTTAATGTTACATTTTCATGACTATTTCAACTACAGACTAATCAATCTATCTATTTATACCAATGTGCCAACTGATATTACAAATCCAAATACCAATTCAACCAATTCACCTGTTGCAGAGCAAGAAAACAAGATCTTCCCATTGTTTAGGAGCTTTTAGGATATTGATAAGTTCCTTATTGGCATAGCTTGTATCTATACCTGGATGGATTACAGTAGTAGTGTTGAAAACCCTTTCCATTTCCATCAGGATTGATTGGGTGAGATTTTGTGTGAACATTTACTATGCCAGTTCCACAATGCTCACCCCATTACTTTCATAATGCTACAGGGTGAGTAAAAAAAAAACTTGACCCTGATTGTGTCCGCCATTTTGAATTTTTGAGTAATATACATCTAACATATGTGATATCATCTGAAAGCTTAGTTCATTATCTTTAATTTGCTGTAAAGATCATTCAAATCGGTGAGATATAGACGGAGCTACAGTCGTTTGAATCAAGTAGTTGGTTTTGCGCTCTGTCCATGGATTCACATTAAAATGAACGGCATTCGGCGAAGGAAATCAGTGTCCAGAAGAAAATCGGTCTATTTATTGACTGCAGAATAAATTTTATTGTCTTTATTTTGTAGACCAAAATATGCCACATCTTGAAAAAGCGTTACAAATAAAACTTTGTCATTCCTTATCTTGGCTTTTACACCTTTAAGATATCACTTCACTTGACATAAACCACGACATATCCTTATCATCATTTTGGGGAGCCATTGCTTAGTTGGCCGCCGGCATGCAATGGGAATCCGTGGACAGAGCTGAAAACTGACTACTTGATTCAAAAGACCTGTAGAGCTCGGCCTATACTTACCCGATTGGAATTTAAATTTGCAGCAAATTACAGATAATAACGGGGGGCTTACGCGTTGATATACATATGTTTAGTATTAATTATTTAAACATTCAAAAATGGCCGGACCACATCTGGTCCAATTTTTTTGTTACTCACCCTGTATACCCCGTATATCGTATATATTTAACGTAATATCTTGGCTTACTTTATAAATCCCATGGGAATGGAGGAAAAAGAGTTGTGCTTACAAAATTGGTATATCTGGCTCATTTTTTCAGTCGATTTCATACATTTTTTCAACACTTGGAGTATATCAGATTTGTTTTATTACAACAACAAATCTATATTCAGTGGCTTCCATTAAGTCAAGAATCATCTTAATCCTTGCACTTTTTTTTTATCACTTAGTATAATAATTGTAGGCCCATAGAATCAAGTATACTTCAAAACCAAAGATTCACAAATAAAATCATTTTCAAAAGGCAAAAACCATTCAAGTTTTGCACATGTTAGTCTGCGTTGGGCTAAAATCTAATACATATGCATATAAATTCACATGCATTCATATGCAAATCTGTCACTGATGGGTTTGTTTGAAAAATAAGGCCAGTGGCGAAAGTCTATTTTTCTTAAATTTCATTTACGCGTTTCATCACTGATGGTTTGTTTTGACACTGCC
This sequence comes from Ophioderma brevispina, assembly GCA_023653785.1. Lineage (NCBI taxonomy): Eukaryota > Metazoa > Echinodermata > Ophiuroidea > Amphilepidida > Ophiodermatidae > Ophioderma > Ophioderma brevispina. Next base: position 9,066 of record JAMKCH010006036.1, read on the forward strand.
AGGGAGTTTCGAAAAAGATTAGCCATTCTAAGAGTCTTAGAGAGCGGATCTTTCTCGAACTTCCAGAGCATTTTCAAAACAAACCATCAACAATGAATTGCGTCAAGGTCTTTTGGCGCTATTTATAGAGTATGACTTTGGCTGTTGGAGTGAAAAGTGTGTTTATTTTTAAGAAATACCTCAATTTAGAAAATTAAACATAATATTAATGTTAATGTCGTGATTTTTATCATTATTTTGTAGAGTCTATGACGGGATTAAACAACGCCTCAATGCACTCGACAGGATAAATGCACTTGACCGTATGGGCATGCCGGCAGCCCTCGTCGCGTGCGATTATCATGACGAATGCACTGGGATAGGTCCTTATCCTTATCATCAGATTTTGGTATAGTCGGTCTATGTTTCGTGGTTCAATCGTACATGTGAAGTAACTATATGATAACTCATGACCTGTGACTCTGAAGGTGATATGCTACTAAATTAATAAGTGCTTATCTGACAAAAATCTTACATAAATTTATCAATAATAGCTTTTAAGCTGGCAGTATACATCAAAGGGTTATTCCCTGTCGAAATGTGCATTCTCGGGTGTAATGCGTGTATCACTTGTCAATTTCAATCCCTGCCCTGTGGGTCCCGGACTAGCGGGGACTTAGCCCGGGAATGTACATTTTGCTTCGTGACACCCCCCGCCTTTGTCCCCCCGCTAAAGTAGCACGAACTCCCGGGTAGCCGGGCTGTGCATTTTTGTATCATCCCCACTATGTCCCGACGGCCCTCGGTAGCTGGGCTTCGGTGTGACAATCCCCCTATATTCTCTGCCAATGGGGGGCGGGGACGCTTTAAAAAACTCTGTAACAAATCCCAGGCTCGGGGTCCCCGGCTATCGACACAGGTCTAGCTATATAAAATCTTACTAGGAGGGTGTGGTGGATCGCCGGTGGTCGAACCGGCCGAAATTTCACCACATCGTAAGTTTGTTTGAGAAACCCACCCGTTTAGTTGGTTGTTAAAAAAAATCCACATTATCCCACGGCGATATCGACCCCACCCCCTAAACATAGCATAGTAATATCTAAAACCCTGCCATCATTCTTGCCACGGAAACTTCAGACAACAACACGATCATCATGGTCGGATTGTTATTTGTCGTCCTACTCTGTGATAGTGGACTTGTCTAAAACTAAACTTGAATATATGCCCCTGCCGTACTCTGTCAGTGTGATATCAATATAGTGCGAGGGCCTATGCGATTAGTTAATATCTCGACCGTGCGACGACGTGCGTGTGTGGCTACTCGTGTAGCGTGGCCTTTCACCGACATGGAGAGATCGGACTGCAATGGTAGTAGAGCTAGATAAAATGTGATATACTAAGATTTTGACGGGCGGATACTGCTCACTGTCGACTGGTTTTATATGGGGTGGACGCATGCGTAAAGTCCCTGTGTATATGTACGGGGAGCCGGGAAAATTTTGTACTCCCGGTTCTAAGTCCCAGGCTAACATCCATGGACTGTCCCGGCTAGGGCGGGGACCAAAGCTAACGTACATTCCCGGCCAAAGTCCCGGCCAAACATCCCGGCTTGGGGGCGGGCAATACTTTTTGTACATGCCCGACTATGTCCCGGCATATACCGCTATGTCCCGGGAACCCCCAGGGCCGGGATTAAATTGACAATGGCATAAATTGAAGATTTGAAGAGAAATCAACAGATGTTTATGAAACTTTAGATTTTAAGTCACTGCTAATAAAGAAGGAAATTAATAAATTACAGGAGTGACACTCTTTTCGACAAAAAAATATATGAAATTTCGTGAAATGGGACGCGAAATTTCGCAAAAAACAATATGCCAAAATTTCGTGAAAAGGGGAAGCGAAATTTCGCCAAAAAATATATCCGAAATTTCGTGAAAAGGGATGCGAAATTTCGCAAAAAAACTCCGAAATTCGCAATAAAAATATGCGGAAATTTCGTTAAATGGGATGCGAAATTTCGCCCAAAATGTCATATGCAAGGGGTCACAGCTAATGCACCGCAGGTCACCACAAGTCACAAGAAGTTCAGATAGCTGACCAACATTTTAGTATGTTTGTAATCAGACCCAACACCCTTTCAACCTCAATATTAACCCTATACCAAAACAATACGACATTTATATAAAGCCATAACCCTAAAAAATTTGGCCCCCCTCCTGTAACCATTTCCAGATGACTCATACTCCCTATTAACATTTGACACTGATTTTGTCAGATGGAAGCAGGGGAGGGGCCGGCCAAGAGAGCGTCGTTTTTGCCGGTTCCCATGGTTTAGCACATAATCACGAAAACTCCTTGACAAATATCTAAAGTCGAAAATTATGTTTAATATTCAATATTTTTCCACCTCAAAATCCGTTGGAGTTGAAGAATCAACTCCAGTGTAAGTATTTTTTTTGGTATGGTATGGAATAACGTTACAAACGGGATCCATTTTAAACGAGGCTTGCTTGACCTCATGTTCATTCGCAGGGTCATCGCTATTTATAGCTGTAGACGGGGCTCCGGACCATGTACCAGGTAGCTATGCACGGGCCTATGCATCACCGTGGAATGATTCGTGGACTTGTTGATGTAGCATCCTCTCATGTCCGGTCTTTAAAAAAGATTTGATGATAGTTTTGCAGTACATTATTCACCACCGACTAAAGCAAGGCAATTAGATCGCCTACGCTCCGTACGGGAATTCCCCACTGGCCCTCACGGATCTATTAGAAACGCGACACAGTGACTTCTCTTTCGGTCACTGTTCAGGCTCGTCCCAATGACTCGTTCGGGCAGTTTTGCGCTATGAATGAAGCTTGGCGCCCCGCTGGTGGTGAAGCATTTGAATTGGCCCCCCTGTAAAATGACCAATTCAAAAGGTCAATGACCTTTATCACATTTTAACCCATATCTTTGTAACTTAACATCACAGATATGTCAAACTTTATATGTTATGATTCCTTATGATGAGACGAATACATTGATGTACGTTTCATAAAAATGAACCACTTTGTGCGATAAATCCCTCTTATCCAAGATGGCCCGCCAAAACGGACCCGTTGGAAAATATGATTTTGGAAACATCAAAATCCTTTAAAGAGACATGTCGTAGAGATTCAAAAATCATGTTAAAATTGGTTTAAGGGGGGTGCATGGGAACCATATAATCTGCTGACTATTATGTGTGGGGAGGGAAATGAGGGGAACCACTCTCAGCGCGGCAATTAATCATGAATTCAGGTAAATTGTACTGCAGAAACTAACGGGTACAGCCACAAGGCTCTGTTTATGGGGGACAATGCTCTAATGGGGAGGGGTAATTTTCGATTCCCATTCCCCACTAACTCCAGATGCCAGAGAGAAACAAAATGAAGAAGAAGAAACTAGGTTGAACAAAAACAATAATAAAGGAAGGGATGGTTGGTGAAGGCCTCAGATCCTCAGATAGATTTCAACGAGTGTTGTGTTTGATGGTTCTTCCTTCGCCTGAAACCGGAAGTAAAGCCAAGACAACAAGACGGTTGCAATTGAAAGTTTCCAATGCTATAGTATTCTATTGGTGATGTGATATTATATTATTTCACAAGGAGCAGCACTTTATACCTTTCTTAATTTTAAGTTTCAATAAATAATATCTTGAAGTTGATTTTAAAATGGAATTCATGACCATAAATGACATTAAACTCTTGAACCAGGAAACCCAAATTACACCAACTTAAAAATCTAATGAATGAAAGCTTAAACATCCTGCAAAAGAGTAAAGTTAATTTCTAGTTGAGGTGAACTTAAGATTTTGGAAAAAAAAAAATCAATCTTGATTGTATTAGTTTTTTTTTAGGACAGTTGTACTGTAAAAAGTCCACACAAACACTATGATTGTACGCCATATCAATAGAAAGCTTGTGACCTCAGGAAATAAAAAAGAAACAAAATACGTTTCGATTTTATCTGCTTTCTTTATATAAAAGCTTTGATATTTAATGATAATAGCATGGTGCGGACTTTTAAAATAAGTTTTTTTTAGGGGGACGGGCATAAAAGTTATCCTTCGAGCAGTCTGTATCATGTGGGGATAAAGAACATAATACAGATTAGATGCGAAGGACATAGTGAAATTTTGTTTTGTTTGTTTGCTATTTTTTTATTTGTTTGTTTGTTTGCTGTTTTTGTTTTGTTTTGTTTTGTTTTTGGTTTTGTTTTGTTTTTGGTTTTGTTTGTTTTTGTTCTTTGTCATTTTGTTGACATTGCTTACTTATGACTTCATAATGACGTCGCAGCAGGGCCTTACGCAGGATTTAATGGAAGTGCTGGACTTCGAAAAAGTGGAACTTTTTTGGAAAAGTGAACCTAACCCGCTCAAATAGTGCTTTTTCGGACTTATTGAACATTTCACCACCAAAATGGACTTTCTTGTCAAAATTTCTCTAAATTTTGGGCATTTTGTATCCAAAAATTCAGCAAAAAGTGGACCTTTTGCCCCTTATGTGGAATTTGGGCCTGCGTCGTAGGACTAACATAAAAAACGGATTTGGGTGTAAGGCTGGCGCTATCAAATCCAGGGGCATTCGATGACAGATGACTCCAAACAATAATGGTCCTTAGGTGAGAGACAGCCAAATTGTCCCAAAATAGGGGGTTTTCGGGTGCCAAATTTCCCCCAAATAGGGTCTTTGGGTGATTGTTTTGCAAAATCTTCAAAAAAATTTAGGTCGTTGAGTGCAAACTTTCAACATTTAGGGTGACAGTGGTAAAATTTTCAAAACAAAAGTGGGAGCCGGTAGGCACCTGACATTTTATGTTTTCCCGATTGTAATAAATTTCTTTATTTTTCCAGACCATGGGTCACTGCGGCTTTGGGTTAGCTGTCTTCTTGTGCCTCTTGTCATTGGCACAGACAGCAGACCCTTTTGGGTCGCATTTAAGATGCAAGGACCCGCCGTTATTGCATATCAACGGCCGATATCCGCTGGAGGAAAGAAGGGGAACAGTGACGTTGGTGGCGTTACTCAAGGCTAGCTGAGGTTTCTGTGTTTCGCAGGCTGGCAGGTGAGGCAGTCTATTTCAATTCATGACCAATAATACCAATAACTAATAACGCTCTCTTTGGGCAAGTTTGTTTGTTTCTAGTCCCTTACAGGCATGAAAAAGAGGTTGCTTATTATCAAAGCACAAATATTTCTTTTATTTTTGTATTCGTTTTTTTTTCCCAATTTTATTACAATTTAGAGGTATACTCAACAGTGATTAACCGCCCTACTAGGGGTATCCCTCGAAACTGACCAGTACGGCTTGGGACAGTCAAGGGTTACCACCCTACTCTTCTGGACCAAAGGCTTAATGTCCCCTCCGAAGGGCGGGATATTGTAATGGTTAATTTGTCCAAGTCCAAATGAACCACGAGGAGTTAATCAATCATTCTTACAAAAAATTAAATCCTGGGTTTTATTCCTGATTAAATCCCCGCAAGTGGTCCTGCAGGGGTTCGAACCGGGACCTTCAGCACCCAAGAGGAATAACCTAAACTGTGGTCTACGCTCTTCCACTATTTAACCAACTTTAAAAGCATTGAAAAAAATAGTATACTGCGTGAAATAATCTACAACGACGAAATATTAGGGACTAGCTGCATCTTATTTTGTCAACATTTATGCATCGATTTCAACTGAATAATTTCTTTTCAAGGTTAAGTTAGCACACATAATGTTAGTAGAGTAGCTAGTTTGCACGTTATCGCCTCCTATTCATTTCAAATCCCTAACTTTCCTGAATGGCTTTTTTTGCCACTTTTCAAAAATGTACCAAAAATCACGGAGCGGTCCCTTGTCTTGTTTTAGGGGGACATGTCCCCTAGATATAACAAGAAAAATAACGCAACCCCCTTTCCGCGGTGATCGCCAGGTTGGTCTGGAATTAATCATTTTCCGAAAAGGACGTTAGCGATATTAGACACGGCTTTGGTGAGATGCATTATACATGTAGACGCTTTTTCATTTCAAGCACATTTACTCTTTCTTTGAATGTCATTTCTTTGTTTTGTACAACTGCAGTCTTAACGACCTGCGAAACAAGCTCCAAGATGAGGGGATTACTGACGTCAACTTCCTCATTGTCAACGCCGGAGACGCTTTCTCCAAGATGCTGGTAAATCGACTAGTTGAGAGAGTCGACTTTCCAGTTCTACAAGAAGAAACATCCAACGGAATATGGAGTCAATTGATGGGGGCCAAAGACGACATGCTTGTCTTTGACAGGTTAGTAGGCTGTTGTCGGTAAACGGCTTTGCTTGTTATGGTAGGAAAAATGAAAATTAACACAAAATATCAACACAAAGACATCACAACAAAACAACTGCAACAAGTAAAATAAAAGATTTTGTTATATCATTGAACAAAATTTTTAAATAGCAGCATATTGTGAGTAAAGCAGTATGAAGTGAAGTTCATCTTTAAAAAATCCGACCGACCGACCCCTATTGTAGGGACACTGTCAATTGATGGGGCCAAAGACGACATGCTTGTTATTGTAGGGTCAATTGACGGGGGCAAAGACGGTGTGCTTCTTATTCTAGGGACACTGTCAATACTAACTTCTCTTTGGCAGATTAGTGTACGACATGCTTGTAAACATTTCCGTGATTTTTTTGGTAGTGTGACGATATTTTTATTTTTAATTTGAAATTTTGAAAATTAAACGCACAGGACCTTGGTTATTAAAGTGTATAGCGCCCCCTTGCTCTTGTCGAGTGTAGCCGGTTTAAGAGTCACTTGTTTTTGGATATGTCGGCTGCCGTGCCGATATTGCGAGAAAACAGAGTACAAATTAACACAAAGAACTTTTAGAGGCAAGTGTGTGTCTCTATTTGATTCATTCCCCGTGTCCGCAACAAAATACGACTATAGTTTCAACTCTTATGGAAAGGTAATATGCATAAAGAAGTCACGTAAAATGACTGAAATACAAACTGAAAAGAAAATTATGAACAAATGTCGTCAAATATTAATGTGGAATCATAGCCAAGATATGATTGACAAGTACATAATACATTTTTAATTAAAAGGTGTGGCCAGGTGACATACCACGTGCGTCTTCCTTATAGCTACCTGCGACACCCCTATGTCGAGGCAGCAATCAAGGTCACCCCTCAGGTGATGATCCATGTACTTGTCTACTCGAAGACGACGAGGACGAGGAAGAGATGGTGAGAACAACAAAGGTGACCGTCACCGAACTGGAAACTGAGACAGCTGAAACTGTCACCATGGAAGCGGTAAGATGATTGCCTGCAGATGTTTTGTAGTCCTTTGTAAAAAAATATGTGTAGAAATAGGGCCGTTCGTATACCACAAGCCGGTGTAAGAAACTTGTGCGTCCTACATGAGAGAGTGTCTTAGCTACATGACAACATACACGGAATAAACCGTGACCTTGTAGACGATGCTACTGGATATTGACGATGAAATAGGTGATGCATTCATTACACAATGGAGAACACAATAGGTAGGACACTGGGACCAGGCCCGTAGCCAGGAATTTATGTGTGGAGGGGTGCGGATTTGCCAGAAGCGGACCTTTTGCGTACCAAAATTTTTTTTTCGGCTCGCTGCGCTCGCCGGTTGACCCAAAATTGTTCACCGTCGTCTCAAAATTCTGAAGACGAGGGGGGGGGGGGGGGGGGTTACATGACCTTCAACATGGCAAAGCGGACCTTCAACATCATAAAGCGGACGTTTGACATTTTTTGGGGGTGCGTCGCACCCCCGCACCCCCCCCCCCCCCCCCCCCCCCCCCCCCCCCCCCGGCTACGGCCCTGACTGGGACTCACCAGTTCGTGACATCGGACAAGTGTTGCTTCAAAGCGAAGCAACCAATAGGAATAGCGATTTTGCAAACGTCAGTTTCTCAGTTAGCAAAACAACTAAGGTGCAGTATATATAATTGAGCATTGCAGCTTATTCCGCATTGAGGGCTAATATTACATGGCGTCCCGGAGTAGAGTCCTTTGGTGTGGATCTATAGGGATAAACACGACAAAAATTAAAATAGGAAGACTTGATATCGGGATCAAACGAACTATAAGGATAAAAAGTCCCCAAATATTTATTCGTATAGTTTGTCCACTGCTTTTTGTGTTCTTCCCCTTATATTGTCAAGTAGTTTTAGGGTTAGCCACTCTTTGGCTCTATGACCTATCCCCGTCAGGCTTATTTTGCCTTTGTGCCTGTAATGTTTGTTCTATTTATCTAGTGGAAATGCTGCGGACTCTTCCTTTGCAGCCATGATGCTCCCTGTGATCTTTTCGGATGGTTTATCTTAACTTAATGACAGCTGTCTTTCTATTTTCATGTTGAATTGCCCAAATGCTGATTCCGTTAACAGGGCTTATATGAAATATAATTTATCTCACTCCAACTCTCTCTTTCTCCTCTCTATCGCTCTCTCTCTCTCTCTCGTTCTCTCTCTCTCTCTCTCTCCCTCTCTCTCTCCCTCTCTCTCTCCCTCTCTCTCTCCCTCTCTCTCTCCCTCTCTCTCTCCCTCTCTCTCTCCCTATTCCCACCCATAATCTCAACTCACAGTCTATCATAATCTTTCTAAATTCTCTCATAATCTGTCTCTCTATCTGCCTCTTTTTAAGTTGAATTTAAAAGATGCCAGTAAACGAAACTGCTATAGCGATTAATACATGCATAAGTTCGAACGTGTCTTTCTTGTGTTGTTTTTACTATTACAGACAAATGAAGTTAACGTAGCTGAAGACAGTGGCGAAATTCTTATAGACACAGATTCGGAACATCATAATATTCAGGCCAAGACCATAGATAAGAACACTTCTGCAAACCAGGAGGAAGCCCTTTTAGATAAACATTCAGAACATGCCAAACTTAAACCCAAGCATTGAGCGCATCATAGTAAAATTGTTTGCAAACGCCTCCGTGAGCTCGGGGTAAAAGACAAATGATGCTGAGCCATACCTTGACAACAGCAGGAAAAACAGGAAACTCGGTGATCCTGACGGGACACATCGGGAGCTCAATGATCCTGACAAAAGGTTACGAATTCCAACTGACAATGACAACAGGCATCTGTAATCACGAGTGTTTCTGAAGCTCCACAGCCTACATATCAAGTCACATCTAATGAAGAACCCTGATCCTGACGGGAGAATTTAAGTACCTCGTGATCCTGACAAATGGCTCCAGGCACACAATGATCTTGACAGCAAGTTCCGGCTACCCAGTGACCGTGACAAGAGCCTTCCATTGTCCCCGATCTTTCAAATGTAAACGATGGTGTTGTGCAACCTTCTTATCAAGTCGCATCCAAAAGAGATCGATGATCCTGACACGATGATTCGAGCAACCAGTGATCCTGACAGCAGGGCCCTGATCCGGGCACCTATGATCATGACAGAAAGCTGCAGAAACTCAGTGATCTTGACAGCATGCTCCAAGCTCAACATGATTATGACAGGACTCCAAAGGATCCCAATGACGATGACAGCATGCTTCAGACACTCCATGATCGTGACAGCAGAATGCTGGGTCGCCATGATCCTGAGATCAAGAATCGAGTTCACCAACTGTTTCAACAACCGACACAATGGTACCAGTTTCCAATCAAAAAACATCAGACAAAACCTGACCCTGACAGCAGGCTACGGGCACCCAATGATCGTGACAGCAACCTACGGGCAACCAGTGATCCTGACAACAATCTCCGGGCACCCAATGATCCTGAGAGCAAGCTCCAGGCACTCAATGACCCTGACAGCAGGCAACGGGCACCCAATGATCCTGACAACATGCTACAGGTATCCAATGATCCTGACAGAAACCTACGGGCAACCAGTGATCGTGACAACAAGCTCCGGGTACCCAATGACCCTGACAGCCAACTGCGGGCACCCAATGATCCTGAGAGCAAGCTCCAGGCACTCAATGACCCTGACAGCAGACCTTAGACACGCAAGTGTCAGAAACACCGTGATCCTGACAGGTATCAACAACATGGTGAGCTTGACAAGAGGACGGAGAAACACCTACGACTGGAACCGGATGACCGTGACATCAGTTCACAACACCTGCCCCGCAGTTATCATTGTTGTGGAGTTTGATTGTTAAAGTCATAGAGTTTTTGTTCTAAATGTCTTTCCTGCAGGAATTTAACTTTGGTATCCCATCTTTACTAAAACAAACGCCAATACACCCTTGTTTGAAATCAATTTTGCCGGTGCCATGTTCAACATAAATTTATTAATAATCATATACTATTGATTACAAACCGACTATACGCAGAGCCTATTGATATATTCGATCTTTGCTTATGAACGCCCACTTCAACTGGCATTTCGTGATCTACAGCCTCGTCCCCGACTTACCTAAAGAAAAGGCTAATCTAGACAACAGCAGTTATCTAATTAGTAACGCTGACGGATTGGCGCCAAGATGCGGGGGGGGATTACCTCCCTTTTGAAACTCTGCAAGTCCTGGTTTGATGCTACATGAGCAGGAAGGGCATTCCATAAGCCTACAGAGAATGGGAGAAATGATCTTCTGTGGAAGGCCAAATTGAACTTGGGACTTTCACAGCAAGGTCATGAGACCTGACTGAGTGCCTAAGGCGAGAATCAACTGAAAGCAGCTCAGGTAGCAGCTGACTGAGGAGATCTGGTGCTTGTCCATAAAACATGCGATGGAAATGACACGTCTCTGGATTGCATCTAGTTTGGATAGTGAAGTGGCTGTTGGTCCACACCGTACTGAGCTTGCATATTATATGTTGGATCGAACCATGGATTTATATATAACATAATCAAATTCGGAACGTTGATATTATTTTACACGGTTAAATGGAATTTTGAATGGTAGCTTTGAGAAGGGGTTAAGACGATTTTTATGTTTTATTCAATCTGATATACCAGGATGTAATCAAATCCAAAATACACCTCCAAGGTAAACTTAAAAATCGAATATTTTAGCAAATATACGTGCACTGAATATAAGGAGTAAAATAAGGAGTAACCATCATTTGTTAAGTAAAATCTAAATCAAAGGTAGCCAGAACAAGACGAATACATTTTTTTTCCATTTTCTGCTGTCAATTATTACACTGCCAAAACTGTTATTTTTGGACTCTGTCTTTTCGGATAATTTCTCCGGTGCTTTGGCAAATTGGAACAAGGGTATTTTCCGAATTCATTTTATATCGTATCAGTTTGTCCGAAAAACGATAAATTTCAACTAGTCACATTGACAATCGTTCCATGTAACCTTATGACTTTGTATTTATGACAACATCCAGAGAAACCCGGGAGGGATCTGCGGTGTTTGATTGAGAAACAAAATATCAAAATGTTACATAGTCCGATGGTAGTCAACTGGCTTTGTATATTTTGTAAATAGTCTAGTATCTGTAAGGGATAAAATAGTTCAAGGAGGGGGAAAGGGAGAAAAAGACAGGGAGGGGAGAAATCACTTGCAAAATGCAAGTCTCTTTGTAAATGATTCGGTTTTTTAAAACATCAATTAACGTATTATACTTTATGATTCAAGTACGAATAATTAGTTTTGCATTTTTGACACACTCTGAGCGAATTCGTGTTTGAGATATCTACGTATTTACGTATTTGGTGTATGTTGAATACGTGTCAGTTGAAATTTATTTCAAATAATTTTAATCACTTAAATGAACCTTCTGCTATTGACAATTTTTACTATCATAATATTTGTTTATGAATATTTAAACATGATTTTGTATGACCGGTAAAATTGTACCAAATGCCGACTGCCGTGTACATGAACGTCTCCTGTCAAGTCAAGCGCATATTGAACCAGGTGTCGGGATATTCTTAACGGAGCTCGGCTTTTGACACAGTTTCGTCCGTCTTTATTGTGTAATGTTTGCATTGTAATCAATATATTGTTAATAAATGTTATTGATATAGAGCACGTCTTGTAGGTCTTCACCATTGTCTTGATCGACCTCGTTTGTGCCTGGGCCCCAATCAGGAAGGTTAGCCTAGACCACATTTAGTCTTAAAAATTAATTCTCGTGTTCCAAGAAGGTGGTGGTTGCTAAAACGAATTATCAATTGACACTTTATGCTCCTTTTAATGCAAAAACAAACATACACCGGGATATAGGTAAGATACAGGGTGATCCCAAAGTGATGGATGGGGTTGACAACCATCCTCCCTTTCGGGAGGGAAGTACCAACATGCCTAGTATGACGCAGCGATATCACAGACACTTGATTTTTATACCGATAAATATCTATGGTCCTCCTCTTTCCATTTGATACCAAAATAAGTACCAACAATGATGTTGCCTAGTATTATGTCACAATGACGTCATAAAGTTCGCATGTCAGCAAAACTGTTAGTTTCCATAGACAAAGTGTCGAATAGGGAAAATTCAATTTTCACCAAAAAGTTCAGTAAGGAAAATCACAGGTCGGTAGCAACCACTCCTCCTTCGGGAGTTTTGCTACAAAATTTGTTCAGTTAGATGAGGGTTATCACTCAAGTGGTTAAGCTGAAAAAATCCCATAGGCCCAACCTAGATATCCACTTTCCCATTGGAGTTTGATCATGAAACTCACAAGTAAATAGAGTCACGTAAGAAATCGGGTAAGAAATTCATACAGGTAATAAAAATTCAAATCCATACTTTAACCTTTCACCTCTGGCGAATTGAAATTGTCACTCTTCGAAAATGTTCATCCTCAGCAACTCTGACAACAATAATTGACTTTACATACCCGAGACTAACCAATTCAAATAATAATAGCACAATAGCCAAATTTATACCATCTTGTATTTTTCTGAGAAAGTTCAAATTCACCTCATGACAAAATTATAATTGACACTATTAGCATAATTTGATTTTAAGTATTTCCTCCCATGGTATATATTGAAGCATGTAAGTCCATTTGACCTTCGTCCCACAGTCGTCTGCCATTTTTGCAACAAAATTACCTAAGGTGCCCCCACCCCTTCCCCCGTGTTCAGACGATGGCGGCCAAGCCTCTTTCAATATAGCATCTCACCAAAACCAATCAAAATAGATTACGGCCAATACAGACACAAACCGCAAAACGATTAAGGCGCTTTGATGTGGGTCGGTCATGGGTGTTCAAAAGACCCACATACCGAGGGCTTAGAGTCAGAACAGACTATGTCCAAAGTTAACATGTCATTTTGAGAAAAACTGGTTCGAAGCTTCAATCACAGTTAAAAAATCAGAAACTTTACTTTCACAATTTAATCCTTTGCAAATAATGTCCCCAGTCCTAACTTAAACTATATCCTTTGGTATTAATAAACCACTGTGTTGATTACAAATGGCGGAAATTTGACATTATCAGTTCTGGCTCAAAATATGCTCAAAGAAACTGGACATACGCATTAGTCGTTACTGTCTTACGACACAACTGTAAACCAGTAGCGGCACCAGACTTGCATCTTCTGGGGGAAAAGTGAAATTTTGGCGGGGAAAAAAGTGAATTTGGGGGAGAGGGCAAAAGGACCCAAAATTTGCAGATTTTAATCCAGCTTCGTCCAGTATATTTCTTCTGTATTTGTTATGTTATATATTGAGATGTTTATATACGTAAAAGCTTTAGCAAATTGCCTCTCAATAGAGAATAAAGAATATTATCTGAACAGATTGTTTGAGCCGAGCAAGTGTAGAACTTATGAAATTAAAATAAGAATGCTACCACAGTAAGTGTTATGTAAGAGCTTTAGCAGATTTGTTGAATGAATAAAGAATAAGGAATGTGAACAGGAGCTTCAGCTTAGCAAGTTCAGGACTTTGTAATGCAAATAAGAATGATATGAATAGACTTTAATCCTCTCCTTTTCTTTCTTCATCTTTCGTATTTCGTATTGAATTTGAGATGGGTGGAGGATTTGGTCAGCTTTTAGTTTAAATTGTAACACTGGAATTTTATTGAATTCAGTGTGGTTTGGTCACACAACTAATCTGCCTCTCAAGGGAATCAGTTTTGGATGGATTACAGCTATCTTTCCATCATCTGTCATTAGGAATCTTGATGTTATGCTTGAATCGGGCAGTCAATGATATCACATGTTGCTACCATCTCCAGTTTCTGCAAAAATTTACTACCTTCGGAAAAACCAGAATCCGTCGATTACTAGACGAAGACCAACAAGCATTCAGGGCACTAAAACGTCACGACTATTGTAACTCTTTGCTTATCAAAATCACGGCTAAAAAACCACACAAACTCAAAGATTCAAAACCGCAGCACGTATTATCTTCTTTGTCATTGTATGAGGTCTCGTGAGTCTAACGTCAGAACTAATTCACCACAAATAAATGAGCCTTGTGCACAAGTGATCTGTATTTATATAATATACAGTTTGTAATGATCTTTGATTGGTTAGTTCAAGAATTTGGTTATGTCCAAAAAACATTACATAGATCAAAATTACACAATTACACCATGCCAAGTTTAATTACTTATTTTCCTCAAGAGTCCACTAATGTCCACAAAGAAGCGTTGCAGTTCCAACGATATGTCCGCACACGAAGAATCCAAAATGACAGCGCACAAGTTCATACAAAACTCCTTCAGGTAATATATTCCAAGGGAATTTCTCAGTCCTGATGGTAAGGTTAATCTTGTCAAGCAAGTTCAAGACGACGGGGCTTCCCTTCGACGACACAATGTTCCACAATAAAAAATCAAGTACATACCACCATCAGTCTGTCGCTATGTCCTAATATAGGACCACAAACTGTAATCCATTTTGATTCCAAAAACTGAAGCTCTGTGGCTTAAGACGAAGCAGACAATTTAGCTATCAAGCCTCCGGCGGCATCCAACGTATTAAATCCTGGCACAGATGTGGAACTCAAATATACCATTATTGTAGATTAAAAATAGCTATAATTATACAAGATATAGTCCAGAGCTCTGGTTTAGCTCCCGATTACAACTGCTGCTGGCCCCTGAGTCTTTCAGTCCCGGCTTTCAGTCACAAGTATTATTTAACTACTCACATTTAGAGTCCCCTTTCCTAACAATAATCATTACATCATTATCATGCATAAACATAAACCTAGCACATCAAATCAAGATTTCACAAAAATACATCACCTGAATCCACATCACGTCCTATATAACTTTGTGGGGAAAATTCCTGATCTTACATTGTTTTGATCTCAAAGAATAAACAAGTTGACTCAGTTTCTAAGCATTTTGCCGACAAAAAATTGTGTCAATGGGGGGGGGGGTGTCACACCCCCCCACACCCCCCCTATGGGGACTGGACCCTGAATGTGTGTAGACGGCGGAGCATAGCTCGCCTGTTGATGGGTTGGGGTTTGAGCAGTCTATGTCCACCGGTGGGGAGAAAGGTAGGACACTCTGAGAATGTGATCCGCAGTCTGTGATGGAGAACCACATGGCAGTATATTCGCCATTCTTATTCTTTGCGTATGAGGGCAGCGCTTAAATATGTTGTAGACCGGCGGAACGGAGCCAGCCTCACTGAGTTGATGCTCGGGGTTTGAGAATCATGTAAACCGGTTGGACCAATATGATTCCGCACAGTAGAGTCTGTGGTGGAGAACCACATTAGCAGGCTGGAGATGAGTCGCAGCCCATCGGTGCATATACTGTAGAAGCGACCGACTCCTGCTGCGAATCCGGTTTTTTAAGGGACCCATTCGTTGGAGGGGAAGATTGCTATGCTAACAGGTGGTAGTTCTGTCATAGCTGTAATAGTGAGTTGTCTGGTCTTAAGTATCTATCCAGGCAGTATTCCATTTGAAGATGTTGAATGGGAGATGGAGAGTTTAGCAGAAAAGGTCGACGAGATCGCAATCTCTGTCTGCCGAGCTGGTATGATTCTTTGATAGTATTATGCAGCAGGTGCGTGATGTCCAGAAGAGCTTATTCAACAGTTGTGCATGTGGTGTTCTCTCCGAAGCACTGCAGGTGCAATGCCTAAAAGCACTGATAGAAACTAAGATGAAGGGACGGAGGCAACCAGTAATGGTTCTTAAGGTCTCGTTGAGTACTGTTTCCAGCTTCTTTGTATGAGAACTGTTGCGCCATGCTGGAGCGGCATCCGGCAAGTCGGCACAGAAGGTTATTCCTCGAAGATACCTTGGTGCATATGGACTCGAGGTGATGCCGGTATGTATGTTGCCGGTCAAGCTTCACTCCCAGATAGGTTGGTGTAGGATTGTATGGCAGAAAGTTGCTTATTATTATTATAATTATTATTATTGTTATTATTATTATAAAGGGCTTTTCTGGTTTTGAATTATTATCAACCACTTGGATACACGCGGCCCCTGATTAGCATACTCAGTTGAATAAATCCTGACACCACCACAAGCCATTACCAATGACTTGTGGATACGCTAAAAAGAAGAGAAGAAGCGTGCATTTCAAAGTCAATACGCAAACTAGCCTCCGCCATGTAACCAAGACAATTAGGAGAAACTACCTGAAGTATCGAGAGTTTTGAACCTTTGAATTGAGAACAGGAACAAGGGACAATCTGGTAGACGACGTTCAGGACGAAATTTGCCAACATCGGAGACGCGTCAGACAAACTCTTCAGGTGAATCCCAGGCTAAGTGCTCGTTGGAACTCCTTGAACGTGACGAAGTCAACTTTCAACCGGATAACCAAACTGGATTTGAAATGGCACCCGTACCAGATGCAAGTAAGGCATTCTTTGCTTCCTGGTGATCACCTTAGGAGCTTGACATTTGCTAGAAAGCGCATCAATAGGCTGAGAAGATTTATCTCGGAGTTTCTGATTACAGATGAGGCAACATTCCGAATAGTCGCGTGAGCTTCCGAAATGTATGCATACGAGATAAAACAGAACAAGCCCAGGAATTTCCATAATGTTCTCGGGGAAAGTGACGGTGTGGGTTGGTAACGATCATCTTATTGGACCATACTTTTTCAACACAATGTCACTGGAGTTGCATACATCACCTGTGATCAACAACGTTGTTTCCCCCAGAATTGCACGCTACATATGGAAGACGACGGAATGTCGCAGTACCACGGCTTTGGTTAGTGTCAGTATGGAGCACCGGCACACCGTGCCATCATGGTAAGGGACAGATTTCAAGAACTCTTTCCAACAGATTTATTTGATCGGGGAGCTTCGGGGCATGGTGTAAAATCGCCGCCAATGTCCCCTGATTTGACCCTTTGTGGAACTTTTGCCTCTAGGGTTACTTGAAATCAACATTTTGCATATATTGAAAATTCGGCAGCCAATTATAACGGCGCACAGTATGACTACCTCTTAGTAGGGTTATAAACGAGAATCCATTCTAGAAGTTTGAGGAAGAAGGTTTGAAGATGTTTTTTCTATGGTTTAAAGGGTGTTGAATCAGAATTTTAGGTCCAACCTCGGGAAATGTGGGGAACTTTGTTAAAAATAAGGTGGTAAAATTAGAACAGGGGTAAATTTGAAATCATTCCCGCGGTGGACCCATATATTCTGATTAAGCACCCTTCAAACTATATAGAAAAACATCTTCAAACCTTCTTCCCGAACTTCTAGAATAGGATTCTCGTTTTAAACCCTACTAGAGGTTAGTCATACTGTGCACGTTATAATGGCTGCCGAATTTTAATATATGAAAATGTGACATATTCTAGTGACAGCGGAATAGATGTAAAGCGCTTTGAGACGTTGTGTAAAAGCACTATAATACTGCATTTATTTACCCGCAACCCCGTTTGTAAAATTTAAGCCCTTCGAAATTCAACACGATATTATTATGTTTTCCTTGCCATTATTTATAGATGACGTGTGTATCTGGCAAAAAAAGGTTGAGAAGAACATCAGTTTTGTCATGTCATGTCTAAAGTTTCAAAATTCACCATTAAGACATGTACATTTACACAAATCCAAGGAACCAGCTCAAAATTAAGATGGAATTTTCAACAAAATAAGCCCAGAAACTGGCGCGTCGTAGTCAAATTGAAAATAGTTCGATTTTGTTCAACAAACAACTTATAATTTTTTGCTTTTGAATTGACTTTACGGTTGATTATTTGAGTGAACTTTAGACCACAACACACCATCTGATTTTCAAGACCATGTCACTCACAGTTTCAGTACTAACAAACTCCATTATAATTATACTGACCTCAACTACCATTAAATGTTCATAAAAAACATGGCTCCCACATGCCCTTCTTTCTATTGTGTCTGCCACTAATAGTACTTACATCGTTCATTGTCTCAGGTTACTCTGTAAATTGATATATCTTCGTGTTTCATATTTGTTTTAGCCTATTTTTTAATTTTTAATTTTAGACCATTAATGATGAGGGTTTGTCAGCCCGGCGATGGTGATATAGATGTGAAGTTAAACTAGATCGAAAATCCCACTTTGGAATGTGAAATAGATTTGTTAATGATCGATCCAACCAAAAAAGGAATTCAACGTACAGGTACACGTATGAACTAAACCTCGCTAGTATTTGAAAAGCACTATCAGTAATTATCCCCCCCACCCGACAGGCTATAAGTTAGGTGAAATGTAATCCAATTTGATTGCATAATGTTGCTTATACAACTAACAAATTATGTTGCATTTGGCTGATGTTACTATTCTTTCCAGCCATGCAGCGAAAGTAAACAGTAAAACAAAAATCAACAAAAACATGTACTACGGGTGGAAAGAGTTTTACTGTGTTGAGGAGTTGCACTAAGTGGTCATTTATGTACATGGGAAGAGGAATTCACTTTTGGCGAAAACAATCGCGGTAATGCTTCCGTTAAAAAATTGTGTATTATCGCGTGATGATTTATGAAATTTCTCCATTGAAAGGTTTATAATTCCACACTCTCCCTTGATGAAAATTTTCATGTTCCCCTCTCGCTCACTAAACAGTTTGTATTCCATCTCAAACATGATCTTCCACGACGTAAGTATAACTCCTCCATGTCATTGATCAGCCTGTGTGTGAAGATACTGTAACAAAATCAAACTGAACCAAAATAGCAATAAATAGAATAAAATAACACGAAAACATCACATCAGAACAAAAATATAATCATTTTCCAGGATCTTCTATATAGGTCATTAATGGAATTTTCTCGGTTTGATAAGTTATATTGTTAATTTTAATTTATTTATTTATGTATTTATTTATTATTTATTTATTTATTTATTTATGATTTAAAAGTCGATCAGTTTCGATTAAGTTCCTATGAGTACTATGTGCCGATTGGTCACAATGGCACTTAGGTAAGTGTTTTTATCCAATTAGCAACCCCGTCAACACGGAAGAATGTTGCTTGAGCTTCAAGGATCTACTTAAGATGTTTGGAGTGCATGCATAGCCAATCCCGGAAATGCGGTATGAAAGACAATTAGTGTTCAGGGGCCCGTTCCCCAAACTCGTGAGTAACCCTACGTGTATACTAACTCATGCGTATGTCCTACACAACAGACCTTTCATACAAATTACACAGTGCTTTGGACAAATTGGTCCACTCAGGCATGACATAGTATGCACGTAGATTTACGACTGAGTTTCGCGGACGAACCCCAGGAGACTAAAGAGTAGGGCGAAAACCACGTATCCCCATCTTCCAGTATCCCAGTATTCCATGTCCCCATATCTTCTGAATGCGTTTTTTATGATATTTGGTCATTTTGATGTGAATATTGAAAATGGCACAGTATTAGCTGTGTCAAAGGTAAATTTCTCTTTATTGCATATATTTTCTCTAACTTTTATATTGTCATTTTAATTTGGCTTTGGCTTGCTTATTGTTATACACTGCTGTGATGTTGAAGTTCAAATAAATTTGATTGATTGATTGATTTTTTTTGTAAGGCGCCCTGCTTCATATCCTCCTATACATTCGGATTATTATCAGTTTATTATTATGATTATTATCATGAAGAATCACAAGATTACAACAACCATGACAATGTTGCAGGCATAAGCATATTGAATTTTCCCAGCACTTTGTAATGCATACCCTAAATCTCAGCTACCATCGTGTATTGGTACAAACAATCTGTACTTTGGACCATAAAACACAAAATTGATTGCAGAAACTTGGCCACTGTTCATATTGACCGTGAGTAATAGAAATGGCGATACAAATGGAACGCTTTAACACCTAAGTGCATAAGGTCTTTTGCACTCCGTTGCTGCTCCCGTTGCTTGGACCCCTCTGAAAAAAAAATGCATAGGAATCTTTCCATGAAATTCCAAAAATTCAACGTAATAACTACCGAAGACGTTATTATTACTGAAAGTATATTGATCGGTTAAGAAATTTTTAGAGGCAAAACACTAATATCTATGCGACCATTTGTTTTGAATTCTTCTCGCTCATTGTGCACTAAAAGTTTAACTAATTTTTATTTTGAGTTAAGAATAGACCAAATTGATATGTAGAACCAAACACTAGAGATTTGAAATATTTTAGGATTTTTATAAGATCTTTGCCGAACCATATATTTTACCATTCATTGTGAAGTGAGTTGGATTCCAGTGGGGCAGGAGATTATAGTCCTTCGAACTCACAGTCCACCTGCAACGTTGAAGAATAGGTCACTCAATTCAGTTGATTCTTCACGCATTTACGCTTTATTCTGTTTTCGTCAATGGAGCCCGGACTATGTCTCCAAGAGGACCATTTTCTCCTTTTACACTGGAACTATTTTAGGTTATTTACATATCAGCATGTAATTAGTTAATGAAAAATTGATTTTAATCATTTTGTATTTGATAGTAGCATAAGTCTACCTGCATGGTAACTGCATGGTGAATACTTTTTCACCGCTGTTCCGTTGTGTATAAGGGGAGCAGAGTGGATATAGGCTTATTTTTTTTCGGAAAAGAAGTGTAGGATTGCAAATCTTTTCTAATCAGAAGTTGCGCAACTGAATGTTGTCCAATTACCAAAAAAGACCAAAAATATTGTTGCGTTAAAAACGAAAAAAAAACAGGCACTTAAATTTTAATATATTAGTACCAAAGGTGTCACGTGCAATGCTCAAATCAGACGTGTTCTGATTGAGCTTCAGAAATCATCACATAAACCTATAAACATCCTGTTAAAATCGTAATACCATTTGGCACCAGACAACTTTGACTGTTGAATACATAATTCAAGACTACCACCATGGCTAGAAATGACCAACTATCTACTGCAAAACAAATCAATGCACACGCGCTCAGTGCGACGACGAATAATGACACAAGTCTTGTAGGGCGCGTGTCATTATAGACTGTTATTATGTCCCACAGTCTCGGCTGTGTCTTCGGATTCAGGGCACCAGTCGTTTATATCACAGACCCTTGGGGGTCTAGCGTCATTACGAATCTTGTCAAACTGACGCAAGTGCATTGGGTTTTACCAAAGCACAAGAAAAACTAAAAATATGCAACATTAACCTCATGCATAAACGTTAATATTACCGCACATATTTTTTACCAAAACATCTGAATATGTTATGAAATTCCCTGTGTGAAATCCACTGCATTAATGTTTCAAAATAGTTCGCAATGCATGCAACCCTAAATATACGAGCAAATCAGACGCATTCTTTAATCGGAATGACATTTTCGTCTCGGATCGCTCTCGTTATGCGAGTACATACATACTTTCATCACGGTAGAAGTTCCTTTTACTAGTTTCAAATGAAAATACACACACCCGCCAAAGAAATCAATCTACCCAACGTAGCGCGTAAATGGTCTAATCACACGGCCTTCTCTCATTAACATACGCACGTGCAATGACAATAATGAAAGATTATTATCCAATCGTATTTCTTCTCTCATACTAAACGTTTATGAATATATTACTCTTAACGGAACGGCCTAGCTTTGAAAAGTGCTCTAGTTTTCGAGTTACCCCTCCCCTCGGTACAACAAAACACAACCACCTTTATTTTGAAGGATAAATATATGAGATTTAAGAAAATGATGGTTGTGGTTAAAATATTTGGTGGCAGGGATGATTTCTTGGCCGAAAATGCATTTTGGGCTGCAAATTAAGCGAAATTATTGTTTTGTTATTTTTTTTTAAAGTAAAAATATTACAATCTTATTTTGTGGTATCCTTTTTGTTATTGATATAGGTTTTATACATTGCATAAAGGGTTCAGGTAATACTCGTTGTGGTGACATGTGATAAAAAGGACGATTTTTTTTAGAAAAAAAGTGATTTTGGGGCTAAAATTCTAGACCCTTTATATATTGTATAAAACAGAAATCTATAATATAAATGTCAGAGATTGATAGTATTGCATTATGATTAAAATTTGTTTTGCTAAGAAATTAATAAATCTTGATTTTCTTAAGTTTTAGCTCAAAAACGTGAATTTTTTACCCAAAAAACACCCCTGCCACCAAATTTTTTGACCACAACCATCATTTTTAAAAATTATTTATTATTATCTTTCGAATAGAAGTGGTTGCGTTTTGTTGTACCGAGGGGAGGGGTTGTCTATAATTTTGCAGTCCAAACCGCTCCACTATTTGTATACGCCATTTCTGTAGTTAGTCCACTTTGAAGATTTTACTATACACGTAAAAAACAAGGTAACATTGTGTTGTCCGTTCGGTGATATCTTTGTTATAGTCACTTATCGACTACGACATTTCCATATTCCGGAAAAAACCTCATCCCCACCAGTGCATGGCGGAAGTTGTAAAAATCAAGACTTCAGCGATGTCGCTGTGGGGTACATACACACAGATCCTCACAGCTGACGAGTCAGGTGTATCCCCATATATATGTTCTTACTACGGGAGGCAACTGGTTGTCTTTCTCTTCTATCTCTAGGTCACAATAGATATAAGTTTGAATCCTACTTAGATTATTCTCTAAGTTTTCTGAAATTGCATATAATTGATGTGTATATCATAGCTGTTTTTACATTAGTATTTTATCTATTGTTTTTTTTTTTCCGTATTATTGGTATAATTGCTCTTTCGCCTAGAGGCCTCTGCATTAGGTGTAGGTGCTATATCAATATTATTATTATTATTTATTATTAATATTATTAAAAGTATATAGTTTTCTCGATAATAATAGACGGTAAGTTGTTGGCCGTTAAATTTTTGTTTGCGATTCAAATTGCATTTCCCTTTTTGCTCGCCCTCTTCTATTAATACATCGTTCCTTTCATGACTATAATTTATAACAAGCGCTCTCAAAGACATTTGTTACAGATAATAATCTATATTATTATTTTACAGCACTGCTTTGCCGAGAAGATCCTGACCTTGCACCCAATGTAAGTTTTTAAAAAAATCGAAAATGATACCTTTATGAAGCTCAACTTGGAATTACTACTTTGACGCATCTGAACATCCATTAATCATTTTTTTTTTTTTGTATTTCATTAAAAACTAAACACAAGTAGGGAATATTTATACACTAATCACGAGGTCAAACGTTGACTGTAATTTTACGAAGGGAATTCTTTAAATGTCACTGTAATTTCCCAAAGGCAGCCCAAGGTATTTAGCTACACTGGATAATATTGTATGATATAGATAATCAATGACCTAGATGGCGTTCGCGAGAAATAACAGGCTTGAGCGCTTGACTTGGATAAATTCGGCCGCTCGAGCGGCCGAAGGCCGCGAGAGCTAAGTTAACATATAAATAACATTTTAAAACCTTTTTTTTGGTTAAAACATGCTAAAATTGGAGTGATAACGAAATAATTTGTCGCAATTTAAATTTAACATATATAAAAAATACTTTGTCCTAATCACCGTCTATAGAGGAGCGTTAACCAAACTCCAAATGGGTTGAATTGATTGCTCAGGCCATTAACCTTCGAGTAACTAGTGTTAAAGCTAACTTGCTAATGGGTTGATTGATCAGTGCTTTGCTAAATACGAAGCAAATATATCGGGAGTGTTTTGGTTTATCCTTGGAGTAGAATTTGAATGAAAGAAATCAACCAAGCCTATGCATAATAAAGACTATTAACCCTATTCATCCCTAAATATGTCTATATTGATTATTTCGTGCAGAAACTACATGAAGGAGTTACCAGTGCTTTACGCCCCTAGATTTAGTACATGTATTTTAGCCATTTGAGAGCAATTGAATAGGGTTGAAGATATGAAGAAAACAAAATCAACAAATCTTGAACTGATGACCGTCGCTGTTATAGTATATTTCTAAATTATGTACGTATCTTTATGTGTATTGGGTGATATCGACATTGGTGGAAGCAGCATTTGATTTCAAATGGAAATGACGGCGTAGGATGGGGAGCTTCTGCAATTTTGATCCCAAGAGATTAAAGCTGACTTAGTACCTTTTTGGGTGAGGGAGGTACCCTCTATATTCAACCAGTGTTTGGTCAGATCATCTTAAAATGTTCATGGGGTAGGGTTTTTGTTGTTGTTCAAACCAATCGTTGTCCGCGCCGCGCCGATTGACAAACCTTGACATAATCGTAATTGGTCGCCTTATTCTGTCCCTGACTATAGTTGTAAACGTGCTCTGAGCTGTCCGTTTGGATATCATTTCCAGTGAAAATGGTACGATCTGTACATGATCATGTAGATTCCGCACCACTAAATAGATCTGGCCTGGCACTCTCTGGCCGAAAAGTGTTTTGAAAAAGGTAAAAAAGTGACAGGTCTAAGTTAAAATTGAAAAATAGTAGAAACTGAAGAACGGCATACTCCAGGTATTTAAAGGATTCCTTCCAGAGTTCTTCACACGATCCAGGTTCTTGTTTAGGGAGATGACCTGATTTAAGTCTATAAATTGTTCATCTTTATAGAATGGCCTTCGCAGCATAACCCCATCTGTAAAGTTTCTCACCAATATTTCAACTCCTTTTGAAGTTAGAGCTAAAACGTTATTTTGTAATCCCCATAGAGTATAGTGTAAAATTAATATTGGTCGACCAAAATGGTGTATATTTTCGCTCATAACATCGAAACCAAACATCCTTTAGCCCTAAGATTTCACAGGGTAAATGAGAAAAGTAGTAACTTTCTTCTGATTTTGACCACTTCTGGTACAATCTGGGGTCCCTGGGGACAAGGCTATTAGCGATCGGACCATGAACCTTTAAACTTTCCAATATGATTTTACCCCTGGGATATCCCTTACAGTGGGCGCCAGGTGTTATAATTCATGTATTTTAAAAAAGGGCGAACAAACCGACCCCGCAAACTACCGTGGTATTGTTTTACTCCCAACAATGAGCTAAATTTTCGCAAAAGTTTTGATAAATAGACTACATTTTTGGGCAGAGGCCACAAACCTCTTTAAACGTTTTCATCATTGATTCCATGATAATGTTGATCGCGGAAAAGCGGACGGAATTTTAAATTGCCTTTGTTGATTTTCGTAAACCTTTGATATGGTAAACCAAGAGTCCTTTTATTGAAACTTGCTCGTTCCGGTATTAGCGATAACATTTAGTACATGCAGCTTACGTTAGAGTAAGAACTCATTCAGGTACAAGTTCTGATTCATTCCCCTGTAAATCAGGGCTTCCATAAGGTTCATTGTAGTCACCCTTCTTTTTCAAACTCTGTATAAACAACTTGAGTGAAAGGTTAAAGGCTGACAAAGAGATTTCGAAAAATAATTCTTTTGTGTGTTAATTAAAAATAGTCAACTAGAACTAAAGATTTCATTTCATTTTATTACATATTAAATCGCAGCCAAACAGCTGAATTGCATGATATTTACAAACAAAATTAGATTACATGAAGGTACATTAAAATATATAGAGATAAACATTTAAAAAGGATAAAAATTATAAATACTACCATTACAATTGCACCATATTTACCACCCTCCTATCAAGTGAGTTGTACACTCATTGGATCTCTCACACTCACAGGGGCGGATCCAGGATTTCAATTGAAACCAAACTTGTGTAATAGGTGCACCAAGGTAATGGAGCGGCCCACCGTTTATATTCTTTGAATATAGCGAGCATGAAAGCGGAGAAGCGCGAAATTCTAGTTATTCATGGAAAATAGTTAAAAGTAACACACTCGGAAAATCCAGCAACCCCTAATGAGAAATATAAGTTCACTTTGATTAACAATTAGATGAGAATCTCTGTGGTCTTCACACAATAGACCCTCAAAGGACTTTGCCTACCAGGTCGTTTTATGCGCTCCTGCTTAGATCACCCATTTGACCACACTCATGTGTGCATTGCTAAAGTTAGTATTACGTAATGTCATTTGAGTATTTTTAAATGCATTTGGGCGAATGAAAATAGTGAACACAAATGAATATTATTACACCTCAAATATTCATGAATAATTTATCATAATAATCTAGGTGTACATTCTTTGTCGTTTCAGTGTGACATGTATTTCCAGCGCGGAGGGATAAATATCATTTTTGGAAGATCTAACGCATCCTGGTCAAGTGAGTATTTATGATAATGTAGCAACAAGCATAATACACTCACTACTTAATGAAATATACGATACTGCATTATTTTTCTTGGGACAGCAGTTTACATATTTAGAGCATTGTAAAGTGATATGTGAAAGAAATAAACTGAACATCAAAAGAAATTATAATTTTTCACCAGGTCGTAATATAGATGAGTTGACATGTGACGTCAACGCCGGGCAACGAACAAAGCACTGCCCGGCAGTATGCGTGAGCACCTGCAGGGCTTGTGCTTTTAAAATTCGCACTCAATCGGGCGTGATAAGGCTATTGAATGCTGTAACTAAAAAGGCATATTCTTCCCACCTTCAACATGTCATTAGACCAGGTGCTAACTTGTGTTTGTAAACATTTATGTCACCTCATCTATACAATGCATTTTTATTGCACTCTTACAGAACAAAGAGCCAAATACATAACAAAAACACTTTACCAAATTGCATATTTCATCAAATTCGTGGAGTGGACTCTGATAAACTCTGATTTAGTACAAATATTTGGTAGGATGATCTTGGACTCCGATAATTTTGAACATTTAGAAATTATGGGGTCCAGTGGACTTCAAGTTAAAAACTAAAGCAGGAACCCTGCGCCCATATATTTTACACTTGGTTTTTATGAAGATTTTTACTTGGTTATGCATTTCTGCTATGGCCTGGAAATTGTTTTATATTGAAATAACAGTATTTGCAATGTTTTGAGGATTTCATTAAAACATAGGAATATACTTACACAAACATTGTGTATGAGTTGCTTTTACTTGCATGCATTTCCAATTGTTTTTGTTCGTTTGTTTGTTTGTTTGTTTGTTTTTATTCTAATCAAACAATCCTAAATTTGCTATTCACTTGTCATTGAATATGTTTGTGATATTGGCAATTTGCTTGACACGTTGACAGTATGATATAAAACAATTTGGTGATCTACATTGCACCTTAAGTTAAATAACTTCAACTGCTTCAACTGCACCATACAACTATCTTCAAATATATCATATTGGCTATCTTAGACATGTGGCCATTTTTGAAAAAATGATAAAATAACAAATAAAAAGGGCCTCCCTCGCCAACTTCTTTTAAAAGTCCAGACGATCAACTGTTTTTTTTTACTTGCCCTCGACAGTAAAAACATTTGAATAATTGGTGTCGGCTTCGCCTCGCCCATTATTCATCTTTTACTTGCCTCGGACACATTATTCTTGCATAAACATGAATATCTTACCCTTTATTTCTTAATTTTACAGTTTATTGGCGAAGTGGCTGAAGACTTTCTCACTGCAGTAGTCAATGTGTCTAATAAGTACGTCCTCCTTCCAGTCACGTGAGTATTAGATTGCAGGCTTCCAAGTCTATTGCTCTTCGTATAAAATAGAAAATGACCCTAATTAAAACATCAATATTTTGCTAAAGAAGTGACTTAGTTACTCCAAATATTTTTCTTGTAACCCTACATCTATGAATCCCATTCAGAAGAACAACCCATAGGCTGACCATGTGTGGGGTTTTTTTTCGAGCGACTGGATCATGAAGACTATGATAAGTTTAAGCCCCTCTAGTCTAAAAATAATCGTGGGGTGGCGTTAAAAATCTCACAGATTTTGGATCTATGAATTTGCTATTTGCATCTTTAACCCTAGTCTACAGAAGGGGGGGGGGGGGTGGTTACCACCCCCCCCCCCCTCAGGTGTTTTCCCCGGCTTGCTAAAACCCCCTTTGTGGTGCCAAATATTAAGTAATGGTCCAATTTGACATGTTCTGCTCCTTTTAATCCAAAAACAACCCACCACCGGGGATAGGTAAGGGATACAGGGTGATCCCAAAAGTGATTCGATAGGGGGGGGTAGGTGGTAACCACCGGAAGAGAAGTACCAAACATGCCTAACACACCACAGGAACATCACAGACCACTTGATGTTGGTTTTATACCAAATAGATGGGTTAGCATGGTCCCCTCCTCTTTCCATTGATACCAAAAGAGTAGTCCAACATGCATAACATTTAAGTCACAATGACGTCATAAAGTGCGCAATTGTCAGTAAAACTGCCATTTCCATAGGACACAACAGTGAAAAATTCAAATTTTTCGCCAAAAAGGTTAGGAAAAATCAGATTTTCATGCGGTTTTTTGACTTACTGAGGGAAATGACTAGTTTTATATAAGGACATCATTTTAGAGCTAATAGGTGTGGGGTCTTGAGTCGCTTGAAAATTGCGAAATATCAAAATTTCCACCACATATTCAGTATTTTCGTTACTTTCATCAACATAGATCGATCATGGTAACGTCATAATGGCGGATGTTAGTAACTTATTTTGGTACCAATGGAAAAGAAGAAGAAACTCTAAGCTATCCTTTTTGGTACCAAATTTCAGGAATCGGGTGTTCAGTAACCGAAATCACAGGGGGTGTAACAACAACCACCCCCCCCCCCCTTCGGGAGTTTTGTTACAAAAAAAAGGGCCTCAGGTAGGACGAGGGTAACAAAGAATTTGACCAAAGAGGTCACTTTTCATACTTTTAATTTTAAATTGACCTATAACATTGTGTGTTCTACTTTTTTCAAACACTATTTGCTATGTTAGTGTGGGGGAATATCATTAAGTAGAGCTTAGTCAAAAAATGATGGTGTGCATTCATTTAATGATTATATTGCTTTCACAACGCTAGAGATGCTGAGTTGGGTTGTGTCTTCACACTGGGTAGGACACATCCTTCTATTTCATTTGGTAAAAGAATTGGAAATTAAGGGCCCGTGGATTGTTCCCTTTTTGATGTTATTGAACCAAAACAATAGTCAAATACACAAAGGTCTTATGAGTCCATGTGATTACACATCTTTCTTCTAAATCTAAACAAAACAGGTGCACCGATTTAACACCAAAATTTACCAAGTGCTCCACTTTGAGGTAGAATACATTACTCGAGAAATCGATCCTTTATCGAAGTTACAGACATTCTAATGTGTATTTTTATTTTTTTTTAAATTTGCTCACAAGTCAAAAAACGTCTGTTTTGAGGCACATGCTGCAAAATTAAGGTTCAAGCCGACAGGTTAAATCAGAAGGTAGATTGTAAGTCTCTGTCTGGATGGGAAATGGCAATGGTTCATAGCCAAAACACTTTGGGTAAGAAGACTATAAGCGACAGACGCTATATTTATGATAAGATTATCATTTGATACAAGTGTTTAATCTTGTATGTTTCAGGACGAAGCATACGGTAATTACGGATGTTATCGAAAAGGATGGTATGGTACAAGTTGGATTTTTTTCTTCAATCCGTCAGGAATCAGAGGTTGTTGGACCTACTGCCGTCCGTTCTCAGGAATTAATTATATTTCCATTCCATCCTTCTATCAATCTCCTCTTTCTCCTT